>JAMKQA010016938.1:0-34505 GCA_024699735.1 Posidonia australis
CATGATTCAAAATTTTTATTTTCAGAAAAAGAAAATGGTTGTTCGTCTTTTACTATAAATTTAGTTATTCCTTCCTTAACTTCTTCTGTATTATATTTCCAATTAATTATACCACTAGATCCTACTTGTAATTTCAATTATTTTAAATCTGTGTTGTCATCTTTATTATGTTTGTGTATACATTTTTGTAAATGTCTAGATACATGACTTACACCCCCTCCCCTAGGACTTGTTTATGTGGTATTACAATAATTACAGTAGCACCTACTTTGATCTACAGGGTCTATTGTAACATGCTCTCAAACCCAAGAACTTTGTTTCCTAGGTTTTTTAATGGCTGTGGGCTGTGTAGTCTGTGTTGGGATAGATTGAGGTTGATCTGACTCCATACTAAGGATATAATCATAGCTACCAACATTACCAAAATTTTCCATTTAATATAAAAAATGAATATAAAATAAAAGAAGCCCTTAATCCACAAAAACCAAAACGCAAAAATGGAAGAATTAGAAGTAAAGAATTTGGAGGGATTAGAAGTAGAGAAATTTTGATGTTGCTGGCTTAGCTGGTGTAGCGTGGAGACTGGAGAGTAGCAGACAGGTCGGAATCCAAAGCCGAATAGCGAAATCCTTACTTGAAAGTTGGGAGAAAGTTGTAGTGGAGAAGAGAAGAGAAGATTGAGTTGTGAAGAAAAATAAATGGAGTTGAGGTGTATTTATAGGTGAAAATGTAAGATATTTCATTTTTAAAAAAAAGCTTAAGGATCATTGCAATATGCAACGGTCCTATTTGGGAACGTTGCAATGTGCAATGTTCCCTTTTTTTTTATGGCAGGGCTGGGCCCCACCTAGCCCTACTGTTTTATTTTTTTTTAAGGGGCCGGGCGGGAGGCTCAGCCCTATTGTTATTATTATTTTTTTTAAAGGGCCAGCTAGAGGCCCGACCCTGTTATTTATTATTACTTTTTAAAAGGGCCAAGTGGGAGGCCCAGCCTTGTTGATTTCCTTTTTTTTTTTTTAAAGGGCCGGGCGGGAGGCCTGGCCCTGTTGATTTTTTTTAAAGGGCCGAGTAGGAGGCCTCGCCCTGTTGTTTTTTTTAATTTTTCGGGCCAATCTGGCCCAACTTGTCCTCTTTTTTTTAAATTTTCCATGCCAATCCGGCCTGGCCCGGCTCGACTCGGCCTAGGCTACTTCACGGGCCAAAATTGGCCTACTATACGGGCCTTCGCAGACCTAGCACTTAGGCCCAGCACGGCCCACAGCCCACCGCAGGCCTGGCCCATTGCTGGGATCAACGAGCTTGGGCCGTGTCGGACCCGGGCTAGGCCTGGCGGCCTAGGGCCTTCCCGACCCGATTTCCATGTCTAGTTACAATACCTCATGTTTTACTTGTGATTTATATGGTAGATTTGATAGATCCGCCCTTCACTTCCATTTTGGGGAGAAGATACGGCACCAGCTAGGGAGGTTTTCTGCAATCGTAGAAAACGGTATGTCGAACTGGGTTCGGTATGCCGAAATGCCCTAGTTGGGTCCCTTGAGCCACTGATTCGGACGACTAAATGTTTTTGGTTGATCGTTCTAGCAAGGAACTGGTAAAACTGATAGAGATTCGAAATATCAAAATATTTTGGTTGACCGAATCAAGGATTTTCGGTCGACTGGAACCCTATTCAGTATGCTGAATCAGGACCCAGAACAATGCTTTGTAAAATGTTGATAAAATGAGATAAATGTATGGAAATGGATTATGAGATGTTTCATGTAAGCATGTTGTTTTAATAATGTTTTCCATAAATTGTTAAACATGGAATATGTGGAAATGAATGTGGACCCATGCGAGGGGTGAATACATGGCATGATGAACCATGAAATGAATGAGAATATGAATGATTGGTTTTGAGAACCATAGATGAGAAATGTGAATAATGACGTGTGAGATTTATAAAGGATTTTATGAATTAAAATTGGTTTTTCCAAATGATTTGAAATGAAAATTTGCATGTGTTTTCCAAAGAGATTTTTGAGATTTGTAGGAACCATAATTTGACCAAGGCTTGCCGACAAGGGTAGTGAAACCTCTAGAGATGTCAAGGATGTGTCCTTGGATGTGGTTGCCGAGTTGCGGTCTAGGGTAGGAGCCTCGAGACTGTGGTGGTACTGTAGGACCTAGGGTACAGTAAACTCAAACTATCCTCAGTGCCAGTGCTAGTTGGGTTTGTGATTAGAGTCCCCAGGTGCTCGGGCACCAGGGCATCGTGAGGACGCACTTCGTGCTTGTACTAGTGAGGGTACGCTTTTGAGGTTGCGGTCGGAGCGGTTGAACTCCTACGCGGGGTGGTTCACCATGGTACTGTAGTGTGGTTAGGAATGGAGCCTCAACAATTGCTTGTGGTCAGGTCGATCGCCAATGGCCAGGGTGATACGACCAATTTTGAGATATGGATAGAGATTTGTGTTGAGCTAGTTTCCAACCTTCGTTTATTGTGATTTGTAATAATGGATTGAATGGTGTTTTGAGATATGGATAGAGATTTATGTTGAGCTAGTTTCCAGCCTTCGTTTATTATGATTTGTAATAATGGATTGAATGGTGTTTTGGGATGGAAGTCTAGATGAAAATGGTTTTCTTGATTTGTGCATAAACATTTTGCTAATGAGCATGAGGTTTTAAAAAGAAAAAGAAAAGAAAGTTTTGAAATAGCATCTTCTACCAATTTTTATCGAATCGTGCGTGTGTTGGCTTTTCAATGATTGTGGCTTCTTGAGGCTTTCTAACAATATGAAGTTTTTGCCAGTGTAACCATATTGACGACAACCTCAGGTGTGGCACAAGAGGCCAAATGCGCAAGGGCTAGCAAAGTCACGACAAAAAACGGATAAAATGCGGGAGTCGCCACCTAATCTACTTAAAACGAGAGACAAGGAAAACCGTTTAAAACAATAAAACTATGAAACCATGCATGATAACAAGCCAATGGAAGAAAAGGTCACTATGAACCAAAAATTGGGTAAGGATCTCTATTACGCAATGGAAAGGTATTAGGCACCCCCGTGCGCTCGACAAATAGGTCTTTCATGGTTTTTCGTTTACTTTTTTAGCGATGTTGGCTTGACAGCCCATTTCTGTACACCCTAGGATGATATGCAATGCAATGCTATATGTAGGTTGTGCCTTATGCTAAACATGGGTAGAGGGACTGTAGGATGTGTCCTAATGCTCTGAAAGGTGACTCAAGTTGTGGATCAACCATCGGTGCAAAGATATTACACTGATATAATCATGGATCCAATAACATCGAGTGGCTAACGTCCTTACTTTGCTACATGCAAAACCTATGCTATCTTACATAGATGAGTATGAATCGTGCATGTGTTATCCTGATATATCCAGGAGAACACACAAAGGAAATCAAAGTCAAAACAAATCGGGAACCATCTTAAACAACATGCCAAAAAACCACTGCTGGTGCACTGAAGCAGGTAGGTGCGCCAGACAGGTACGCTAGGATGGTGCTCCCGTCTGGTGCGCCAGTTTAGTGCTCCAAGTAGGTGTGCTACTAATGTGTGCTGCGGATATGTGCCATTAAAGTGAGACCTAGAAATTTCAGAACAGACAGTGACTGAATGGTGCATCAGGCCTATATGAAATCTTATAAATGTGCTTAAAACCATCTGAAAACTCATCCTAGATATCTAAAAAAACCTGAACACATATAAGTTCATCTCTCTTCCATAAAGCCATAAAAGAAGGAGTGGCAACCCATGACACCATGACATGGGTCTTGTGTTCAAGGGCAAGAAGCCTCACACAAGACCACATATTCCTATTTTGATAAAAACCATAGAGCTACAGCTAATGAACAAAGCCAGAACCAAAAAATATGCAAGAGGGACAACATGGATGCAAGCAACAAAAGGGGGATGGACCCATTAAATTAGTCCTATTGCATCTAAAATATGAATAAAACATGAATCCACCAAATATTGCATATCTCTGAGACTCAATAAAAAAGAGAACAAAGGCAAGCATATATATCATCCAACATATGATTTATCAAGATAAATACAAGAACAAGATGTGATAGGTATAGTTGCATAAAAATCATGATCCATGAGAATACCATGCACTATAAAAATAATCCAACAAGTATAAAACTCAGCATAGTCATTATGTAATATTTCCCTAAAGTGATCCCATATTCACAAAAAGAAACCTAGCTACAAGAAAGGTTGAATGCTTACCTATTGGTGTGCTCTTGTATTCTTCCACAAATGGCTTGAGATGACCTTGATGACTGAATAAAACAGAGATCTCCTTCGTCCCAAATGGCCTCCAAGTGATGCAAAAGAAGGAGCTTTGTGGGAGGTATGGGTGAGGGGGTTTTTCCCTACACTAGGTGGGTGATTCCTTACTCAAAGGTGGGGGTTTTTGGCTCTGGATAGAAGCTAGGTTGTGAGTGTTTGTGCTAAGGTGCAAAGGATCTTCCTCTTTCTCCTTTTCCAACCTATTTTCCTAATGACTACCAAGGGTTTATATAGGGAAAGTTTGAAAGTTCTAAAGACTCAAGAAACCAAAGGACCCCTTCAGACCAAAAGAACCATTGTTATGCTGATAATGGTCGAAAGTTATAGCAGATTATGGGTATAATGACTGGAGTTTTGTTAGGCAAATGAACAGCCAGTGACCTAGGAATCGAGTTGGTGCGCCACTTATGTGCGCTAGTCTGGTGCACCAGTGAGGTGCTCTGGGTATGTGCGCCACATAGGTGCGCCAGCAATGTGCTCTACTCAAGTGTGCTTATTTAGTGCTCCAATAAGATGTGCCATACTAATGTGCTACCCAAATGTATCGAAAAAAGTGTGCCATTCATCTAAGCCGGTTAAATGTGCTAAGTAGGATGTTGGATTTACTTTAGGAGTCTAACCTATGGCTCTAGGTTAGTTTGATGCACTCGGAGGATTCTGGTTTTTTGGGAAAGCAAGATCTGAATTCATCGCCATTGGATCCATCAACAAGCCGCCTCAAAAATTGGGGTGTCTATAGATGATTTTTGCTATTGTTCTTGGGGCGCATACTGGGCGACATTCCCGTCACTTACGCATGGTTTTCTTCTCTTGATTTGTCTCAGGTGCTTAGGAGGAGGTGCAGTCTTGTCTGGTGCATTGCTTTAGAGCCACTTTTGCCACACTTAGGTCTAGGTGTTTGGCTTTATTTATTTAATTCTATTAATTTAGATTTAATTAGTTGCCTTGGGTAGTGTCTGTATTGTTGTGTAGCGTTGGGGGCGTTACAGTCCAACAACGACAATTGTTGCTAATACTAGAGTGTTGGATGCTATGATCTATGCATCCAATGATTAGAAGCTATGACCCACAATGTCCAATGCCTTCTCCAAAGCTAGCAATTGTGGATATGGGATTTTTGGTGGGGCATCATGTCTTGCTCTCTTCAGGTCCCTTTATTTATGTTCAACTCCTCCACTCTATAGATGTTGAAGTCGTTGTGATGATCACCATACTCGGTACACTGTCGCTGGCCCATAAGACTCTCTGAAAGATTCGATGTTGGTGTTGGTTCAGCTACCTTAGGACAATACTAGCATCAAATCTCCCAAGGTGTCTCGAGGGACAACGAAAGTGAATCGAGAGTGGCGATCACAACGACTTCAACATCCGTGGAATGAAGGAGTTGAACATAAACAAAGGGACCCAAAGAGAGCATGACACGACACCCCACCAAAAATCCTATATCCACAAACTGACGAACACAGTGGGACAACTAAAAGCACCCCTGTGTTAGGAGTGCATTTCATTCTTTCTTCATTTCATTTTCTTTGCAATTTTTTTTATTTCATGGATTTTCGAGCTCATGGTGAAGTTCGTCCTTGTATGTTATGAGGCACCATGGCTCCATGATTGTGTAAGGTTTTTATACGCTTAAATGCATGTAATCACCTCTCATTTGGTTTTGATTCTCAGGAGCAAAGGTGATTGAATAAAAAATAGTTCGCTTTTATTAAAAATTGATTATCAGTTTGTTAAATGCATAAATCCCTACATCTTACATAAGATGCACCAGATCACATGTTTTACACTGCTAAACAGAAACTTGTTCTATTTTCAAAATATTTCATTGATTACCTTGTGCAACTAACCTAGGGATTCAGGTGTGAGGTGATCGGCTTTACCGTAGGGACCAGAGCCTTAGTTGTTGGGTGTATTTCGAAATCTGAATCATAAAAAATCAAAGTATTTTCTCTATGACTTGTATGGCCCTTATTGGGAACTAATTGTTTTGTTTTTCTCATGGGTTACAAAGTAACCACTTAAGTCTTAAGCACTCCAGTTGTGAAAGGCCTAAGAGATGTTTTTGTGTTTAATTTATTTTCACAAGGGTCACTTTCCTCTCTCATGATTCTTGTGAAATTAGGTTAGAGCCATAAATTTAGAATTACATTCTCCCTCCTCCTTCTATGGTTTGTTGTAGTTTGTATGCTCAATATGCGAGGGACTTGACTAATTCTAGGTACACTAGGCTCTACTTCTATGAGATAGGTAATAAGTATACTTAAGACTCCCTAAAGACCCTCAAGAGTTGAGGTAGGGGTAGTACCAAGAAGTGGAGATTCTTTACTTATTTTGTGAGGATCCATAGATAACGCTGTAAAAAGCCATACCCAATCCTAAGCGCCTTGAGAGCCACATAGGTTTTAAAGCACTAATATCAAAGTGGAAACCTAAATTAAACTTTTAATCACTGTTTGAAGGTGTTCCTATGCAGCTCCGTGATACAAGTGCGTTAGATGCAAAGTATACTGCATTTTATATATGATGCAAATGCAAATGCAAATAACATTTGTTTTGTATTTCTAATTGTTTCATGGTACATGAATGTGTGCCATAGGGCATTTGAGTAGGAGCAGGTGCTTTAGATTATTTGCTTTCATTTCCCTTTTATAGGAACTAGCTTCTATTAAGTTGTAGAATCCTTGTAATTTTTTTTTTTTTGTAATTAGGACCCTTTGTTGGTGTTCAAAAAAAAAAAAAAAAGTTAAGCAAAAAAGAAAAAACAAAAAGAAAAGCAAAAAAGAGAGAGAGAAGAAAAAAGTCAAGTGTTTGGCATCTATGTTAATCAACAGGAACAAAACCATAATTGTTGAATGTTGTTAACCCTGCATTGTACATTGAATGTTGGTCAATTTGCGTTCTACGTCTATTGCTACTACTTCTGCATGCTACACTGTTAAGCTCGCAAAGCTTCCATTCAGTCAAGAGATGAGTCAAATATCCATATTTGAATATGCTGGGAACAACAAAGAACAAATGGAAATCGACAACATTTTGGGTGAGGAGTCCACGTTGATCATCTACCACCCCATTACCAGAAAAGTATTGGATCCTGATTCAGTTCAATATAAAGCCATGTACCAATTCTTAAATAATGATGTTAATGTGCTGTCATCTGATCATGGCCCATCGAGAGCGCACCAATATCCAACCAACAATCTTTGTTAGGAGCAACAACTCCTTAATGAAAGGCAACGAAGGCTCGTTGTAGACCATATCCTTGAAGACCTATACCAGGGATAATTTGGCAACCCACCACCAAACACAAATCATCAAGGGCAGAGTAATATTCTCAATTAAGGATTTAGAACCTAGGACTAGAGGCAGTCAAGACCTAATGCAAGTCTAAAGCGTCATTCGATTTGGGAGTGTACAAGGGATCTAATTGTCCATTTCTCCTATCCTTAATATTTTCCTTTCCAAGCATTGTGGAAAATTTTCCTTCTCCTATAAAATCTAAAAAAAATGAAAAAAAAACCCATCCTAGCCACCCTATGTAGGAGCTCCCCTATCCCCTATCCTAGGTTCAGGACTTTTTCACCTCCTGATCTCGCTAGTACAACTCTCTAGACCTCAACCTAGACATCTAGCTCTCAATTTAAGAGTGTTAATCAACCCTAGACCATCAACTTGATTCTTCGGCCTCTTAGTCCTAGTCCTCATCCTTAGTCTCTTTGTCACACTGTCAGGCACAAATTATGGATGCAGGTGGCAGGCATGGTTTGGCTGTGTAGTTCACGCATGTTCCTAGTCTATTTTGACAATTTAGAGTACTGTAAGTGATGTGTTGTGGTTTGGGAGTAGGTTTTTCCACTTGGTGTTGTTTGGGTGATCGTGAGGGAAGCATGCCCTATTGTATGGATGGGTGTTTTGATTATCATTGATACAATATTGTTGGGTGATCAGAGAGTGCTTTGTTGTTGTTTTCCCTCATTAGATTCTCCCTATGGTGTGTCATGCCATGGTTTTCTCTCTCTTGTCGTGTTGTGCCCCATGATCCTCTTTGTTGTGTTGTGTCCCATGATTCTTCTTTGGTATGTGGTTCCCTATGATGGCACTATTCATGAATAGTGTTGGCACAGGTGCCTTTAAATGAATGAATAGGGAGGGCACTGGGGAGCAAACCACAGTGAGACAACAGAGGGAGGAAGATTAAGGGAGAGCTTGAGGGACATTGAGAGGGGGGTGCTTGAGGAGGAGTTTGGGGAGTATTCAACAAGGAATTGTGCTTTGGAGGAGGACCGTGAGTTGCCATTGTGTGCTACGAGGGCACTACTGTCGCACGTTGCCACCAAGGACTACTGCCATGAATGTTGCCAATGCTGTTGTGTGCCACCATTGAGTTGCTACTGTTGAGCAGGTTGGACAGAGGAACTTTGGTGAGGAGAAGATCACTGTTGTGTGTTGGGTTCCACTTGCTTGGAATCCATAAGGTACACACTCTACATAGGATTCTCCTTATCTAGTGAATTGTATGAACTATGTAAATGATGTGGTTGTGATTTTAGGATTGGGATTCCATGTGATGAATCCATTTGAGGCAGCTAGAATGACTTTGTGTTGGATTCTATAACACTCGAAAATTCATTTAACTTGTAATTGTTTAAAATTAATCAATTTTAGCTATGGATGAGTGTTACTAGTGTGTGGCCTCATTCTATGAGTTTTGTGATTGGAGTTTTGGACCTTAATTCTTGTGGCCACTAAATTAACTGGGACCGCGGGCTCCTACCATGGATTGGTCTCATAAAAACCTCTCACGGTTTGGTATCACATGTCTATTCTGTAGTTTGGCATTCTGTTAATTCGGTTTTCCCTATTTTGGCTTGGTGGTGGGCCAAGGTGCTTGTAGGCACTGTGCCTATGCGTGGGGTAGATGAGTTGGTGTGGAGGAGTGGATGTGGCCTTGTGTAGTAGCTCGTTCGGTGTATGCAGAGTAGGTGGAGTAGCTGGTGGCATTGTGGTGTTGTATTAGTTGTTGGCATAGACTCATGGTTATGCATGTTGCTACCTACTACGATCCATGACTATTTAAAGGTGAGACATCTTCCACAAGCCAAAACCTCCCTCCCTGTATTTCCCTCGAGTGCCGACTCTCCTCCTCCCTCTTCGTTCTTCTTCCTCTCCCTCTTCGTCCTTCTCTTCCTCTCCTCCTCCTTCTTATCTTTAGATGAGAAAGAGAGAAAGAGACAAAGAGTGGTGAGTGAGAGAAGGTGATTGGTGGTGAGTTTCCCCATGCCCGTGCCTTGGCGTCGAGCTCCGGGTCGACACCCCCATGGCCGTGTGAGATCAAGGTGATCGTGAGGAGCTCTGAAGCGCATGGATAGGTCAACGGTTTGTGCAGTCGTCGCTGGTGGGTGCCTTTGTAAGCTTCCAAGAGGTGCACATCCCACAACTTTGCTCGGTTTTGTATAAAATTGATATGGTTGTGTTCATTGTGATGTTCTGAGTATGATGGAATTTGTTTCATGATTTTTGGTTGAGAATTGGATTTGTAATCACCATTATTTAATTCTAGTTGATACTATTCACCTGAGACTTTTTCAGTGGATTTCGTGAGTTTTACTGCATGAAATCTTGTGATTTTGGTTCAAATGAAAACATGTTTGATTTCCTTCATTTTTCGTTTATTATTTGCTAAGTTTGGTTGAGTGTGGTTGAAGATAGAATTTTTGGGTGTTTGGTGGCCTACAGAGCACTGGTTTGTTGAGCTTAGTATTTTGGGGCAACCTGTGGGTGACCTACATCGGTAGCCTATGCAGGTTGGTCCCGTGAGTCACTCCCGCATTTTTGGGAGCAATTTCAGACCCCTATTTGGTGCTTTGATGGCTTCATTTTGATGTTTTGAATATCGTAAAATGGTGTTTTTGTTTTATATACATTTTGGAGAAATATAAATGATTTGAAAATAGTTTTTAAGGAAATGTGGTAACGCCTTGAAAAGGATTTTTTGTGGTTTCTGATTGTGGACCAAGATACCAGAGGATAGAGTTACCCAGACAAGGTAGTGTGATGACATTCTTGGGTTGTCAAGCACATCACCTAAGTTGAGGTCAGATACCAAGAGGCTGTAGGTGAGTGTTTGCGGATCTTGAAGGTATGATACTCCTGGATTGTCGTTCATGAGATCAAGGTTAAGGTCTATGGGTTGAGATGCCATTCGTACCTAATGGTATCGAGGCAATGGACCCAGAGGATATGAGACCCATGTGTAGCTAAGTATGATACATTGGTTGCTACGTATGTTGAGACTCAGGATGCCGTTTGGACCTAGAGGTGTGACACTTCAATTGCTTCGGGTATCATGGTGAGGACGTCAAGAGAGTGTACCTTGTGAGTGTTTGGCAGTAGAGTACATGCTCTATTTATGGTGGCGTCCTGTGAGACGACAGGCTTTCCTGGTGTGTGGTTAGCCTTTGGAGGGTCTTTCATGTGGAAGGAATCTGTGACAAACTTGTTCCTTGCTGGGTGGCTTGTTCGTGATAGTATAGTACACGTCGATGACTACTTGTGACCAGAGTTGGTTACTTGACGTCAAGCAATACAACTTAGTGTGGTTTTCTACCTATGTGGCTCAAGGTTTTGAGATTTTGGCTAGTGGGACCCGGTTTTGTGACTTTAGTGGTTTTGGTTTTGAGAGTGACTTTTAAAGGAAATAAAATGGTTTTTGAAAAGTGTTTTTACATCCTATTTTCCTTTAATCAAAGGTTTTATTCCAATTTTCATGTGATTTTCCATGGAGTATGTATTGGGTCACTTTCTGGTCACCCACGTGTACTTTTTTATGGTTTTTAGTTGCAGGTGCAGACAGGTAGTAGTGTTTAGCTCTAGTGCATATAGTTGGAGTCTACTAGTCATTCACTATAGGTTCCTTGTAGTTAGATACTTTTTAATTAGCCTTCAATTTTCCTACAAATTAAGCATTTAATTATGTTTAATTTAATTAGGCTAATGAATGTTAGGGGTAGTGACTTGGGTCGTTACAAGTTCATTGTGTGAGAACCCAACTATGTAAATTTTGATGTTTCAGTTTGAATAAAGTTTTGATGTATGATTTAAATCATGTTTTTGTTCATTTATTATGGATTTATTTTGTTTCTAGCTTGTCATAGTGTTGCAAGAGAATTTGTAGGGTTTGGGTTTTGATTTTGGGTAAGATACACCATTGTTTTCTTCTATGGGCTATTGTTGCTCTATGGGGCATAATAGATAGGCATGGTTCCCTGGTGTGGGGAACCAACACGGTTCAACCACGTGACTTTCCTAGACAGTAGGTTGCGATTGTGTTTTGTGGTGTTTTGGCGATGTTTTGAATTGGTTTTTGAAATGGTTTTCCAATAGGGATTTGGAAACAAATGCAAGAGTTTGCAAAAAGAATTTGGAAAAGAATTTCCATCGTGTTAGTTGAGAACTAGCAGCTTAGGCTAAAGTCTAAGGAGTTGTACTCGCAGGACTAGGCAGTGAAAAAGTTCTCTAGGTGGTCGAGTGCAATAGTCCCAAGGACGTCGAGAAGGCAAACCCTGTGTGTGTCCTATGTGAACGAATAAGGGTTCTTACAGTATGAATCTAGAACAGAGGAGCTCCTGCATAGGATGGCTCGACTGTGGCAATGTAGCATGCCTTGGCGGTTGCCTATGGCTAGTGTCGGTCGCTTGGTGTAATATCTGTGTCCAGATTATCCAAAATAAATGTAATTAATTCTTGTAATCTATATAATTAGCTTAATGATATGAATTTGAGTTGAGCTCTCTATGAGCAGGTAATTGTCTCTAGTAATTCCCCTATTATGTGATGTTTGGATCTGAGTGTGCCATGTGTGTGTGAGTGGGACCAGTGCAGAGCCAGAGTCAACTTTATACAGTGTTCACCACCCTTCACTATGCTCGCCACAGTGACACGCAACCTTCACCATATCTCCTTCATCGATTCGTCAAGATCCTCAATGGTGTCGTTGACGATGGAGGACAAGGAGGCGGCAGGTATTTAAGGGATGGGGAGATGATGATGGGAACGACATGTCAGAGGAAGATGAGAAGAGAAAGAATTGAGGTGAAACCATAGAAAGAGAGAGAGAGAAGAGGTGCATGTTTCTATCAGTGGAAGAGGATCACCGGAGACTTGCAAACCTAGAGGATGCTGGGAGGAGAGAGAGAGAGTGGAAGGTCACCAGAGAAGGAGGGATCACTGGAGATCATTTTAAGGGTACGTGATCCTCTTCTCTGTATCTTCTTATTTAAGTTTTAATCTTCATTGGATGATGCAATTTTAGTTGAGAAGCATGAAAATGAGTTGATGAGCATGAAATCATGGTTGAATGTGATTTTGAGAGTTTTCCATGATTTATCTAGAATTTTAGTCGATTTTTACAAGAGGTTGATATAGTAACTTCGAACGAGTCCTCTCAATTTTTGATTTTATATCTTGAGATACATGCCATGGTTTTTGATGAAACTTGTCCTAATTAGAAATAGACATGGCATGCTAGTATATATGTTTTATATAGGATTTGTGGTTCACCACAAGGGGGTCCGCTAGAGGTCCCAATTCCAGCAAACAAGCGTCCATAATGTTGGGGTTATTTCCACAAGACGCAGATTTCGGCTTACTGAATTTCTGTAAATTTGGCCGCAGATAGCTGTTTTAGTCAACAAAAATCATTTGGTCTGCCAAACTAGGAGATTTTGGTAGACCATTCAAATTCGGTCTCCCGAATCAGGACCCTAAACCACATTCAGAATTGGGTTCATTTCGACATACCGAGAGATTTCAGTTTGCTGAATGAAGACCCCAAATTTGTTTTGCTGAGTTTTCCTTAGTCAAGTAATAATACCTGATTTATGTATTTTTGCATGTTTACTTAATCAAAATTTCTTAAGATTTAAGCAAGAATCATAGCGAAACTATTTCAGAAAAGAAGAGTTTTATAGAAAAGATTCTCATAATGGAAGAGATTTAGAATAAATATCTCAAAGAAAAGATGCGTATTTTCAGAATAAAATTTGTAGAGTTGTGGCCCTAGTTAGAGAGACTAGATACCTAGAGAAAGGTGTTGAATGGGCTGAGTAAGATGACTCATGAGCTCGAATACCAAGAAAGAGAGGGGCGTTGGGAGAATGCATCTCCGTGCAATTGAGAAATAAAAGAGAAAAGATTAGTAAGGTCCGTTGGTCTGGACAATGGTATGCCTGCATGAGGACTTTCACCATAGTAGTGTAGGAGGTTGATGTTGGTACCTCTACCTCCATTTGTGGCCTGGTCACCTTTGATTAAGGTGGCACTAGAAAAGAAAAGATTTCTAGATTTGAGATTCGAACAGTTTCAAACTAGAATCAAGTTAAGTTTTGGCTTCTGAGTTTTAGCCAAATTCTAGCTAAGTTAAGAACAGAGTTTTAGGACTAGATCCAGCTATAGAACAGTGTTTTAACCAGATTTGAGTTTTAAAGCTTAGGCTGGAGTCTAACCCAAACTTGTTTTTAGAAAAGAAATTAATCATGAAATTTTAAAATAGAAATAGAGATGTTTAAGAAAGGCATGAAGATTTCTAGAAAAGAGATTTCCCAGAAAACACAAGTTTTTCTAAGTATTTTCAAAAAGAGATTTAATGAGCTTGTTTTGGTTTCAAAAACCTAGAATTTAGTTTTTAGAGGTTTTCCACCATGGTTTATCGTGGGCGCGTACTGGGTAACTTAAAAGTCACTCACGCTTATTTTGCTTTGTTTTGTTCTTAGGTGCTTAACTTTGAAGTGCAATCCAACCCAATGTTTAGAGTCAGGAACCACTAGTTGCACACATAGGTTTTGGATAGATTACTGTTTATTTTCTTTATTAGTGCATTTAATCCTAGTTTAGTAGCTTAGATTCCATAGCGTCCGATTTAGGGGCGTTATAGAGTAGTATCGGAGCACTAGGTTGCACTAAGTACACCGACTTGGTGGTGTCTGAGTTAGTGGCTTCGTAGGACTGCACAGGAGAGAGAGTTGCACCTAACTATTGTGTTTTGTGCTGGCAGCAAGATGCTGAGAGGACGAGGCTAAGGCAGGACCTTAGCATTAGGATCTAGTGTAGAGCAGGGCGGAGGTACATGGAGAGACATTAGGCATAAGCTAAGTGAGATGATGCGAGGATTTGTCTAGTCCATTGGTGGTAGCCACAAAGACGAGGCCAACGGCAACCCGTGGATAATGCAATTCCGCCAGTTAAAAGTGCCAATCTTGGACGGGCATGGCCAGCCAAACGAATGTGAGGCATGGCTCCAAGAGGTGGAAAAGGTACTAGAGGGCATGGAGTGCCCAATAGAGAAGTGGGTTCAGTTAGTCGTGTTCCATATTAAAGGAAATGTTGACCAGTGGTGGAGGTCTACACATCGCACCAAATTCTTCATCGAAGACCTGTTGATGATCACCTGGGAGGAGTTCTAGGAAGTGTTTTATGAGAGTTTCTTTCCTGAGCATGGGAAAGACAAGCTCGACAGAGACTTCAGGAACTTGAAGCAAGGGAATCTCTTTGTGGCAAAGTATAAAGCTGCCTTCCATCGACTGGAGAAATTCTCCCAAACTATTGCCATCGAGAAGTGTCGAGCCAAGAAGTTCATAGAGGTGCTGACTCTAGCACTTAGGTCTAGAGTTCTCGGGTTCTGGTGCCAGACTTTGACCGATGGAGTGGAGCTAGCAGCTCACTACGAAGATGAGTGCTGATTGTTCCAAGAAGTGTTCCCTAGAGGAAAGGAGAAGAGGTTCTCTCAATGGTCTACTTCTTCTGGTACGCCCAACTCAACAAGTTCTAGAAGCTTCAAGAAGAAGAGAAAGAAGTGGTCTAAGTCTTCTATGGAAGGGTGCAGTGTTGTTGGGAAGAATAGTGTCGGACCCAGTTAGACCGATTCCACCAGTGGCGCTAGAAGAGGACCCTGCAATATCTGTAAGAGGATGGGACATATAGCAGCACAATTCAGATTTCGGCAGCAGGGGATAGATAGCATGAGGTGCTACAACTACAGACAGACTGAGCACTTCCAAAAGAACTACTCTAAACCCTAGAAGACAACTGGAGATGTGCCTTGACAGCCTACCAAGGTGAGAGTTTTCTCCATCTCTACTATAAATGTGGGTCCCTCAGGAGACATTGTAGAAGTTAAGGTGTAACACTCATAAAATTCATTTTGTAATTATTTACGTTTTAATGAAATTTTCCTTGGACGGGTGTTACTGTTCCGAAGCCCATTGGTGTGGTTTTGTATTTTGGACTTGGGCCTCGTGGACTGGCTTTTGCTTGCGTGTCCCCGTGCATGGTTGACACTATGCACTATGGCACTGTGCATGTGGGCCCCGGTGTGGGTCCGTGTAGGGCCCGTGCTGTGGCCAGTTGTTGTGGCTGGTGGTTGGGTGGTGGCCGTTGAGCTCGTGCAGGGTGCTGGTGGCTGAGGTGCATAGGTGAGCACGTTCTCATCTACTATGTGCGTAGGGCTTTATAAGTCACCTACGCCGCACTCCTCCGTCGCTTGTTGCCCACCTTCTTCTTCCTTCTTCTCCTCCTCCTCAGGCCCACACCACTCTTTCCCCACCTCCCCTTCCCTTCATCCTCACTCTTCTCCCTTCCCCACCCCCTTCATTCCCCACCCATCACCCCCATTCTTCCTCCCTTGTTTCGTGCACCGACGAGAGAAGGAGAGAGAAGTGAGAGAGGTGGAGGCACTGTGAGGCTTGACGTTGGCGTGGTGGGTGCTCCATAGCTCGTGGAAGCTCTCGTGGATGTCATGGTCGCTAGAGTCGGTCAGAGGATCATCGGAGCCTGTTTCTTAGGTACGCACCTCCAACTCTTGAATAGAGAGCATGAAATTGGTAGAAATTAATAGGATTGCATGAAATCTAGGTAAATTTACATTCCTAGAATTTATTGTGATTTTATGACTATTTATGGAGGCATTTATGGGTGTTTAATGTGGCGATTGCGTTTTGGGTAATTTTGACCCTTATGCCTTTACGAATTTATATCTTGACGCATGGTGAATGGATTTTAGTTTTGTTTATTGGGTTTTGGAGTAGACTCGAGAATCTACATCTTATGTTTTATGTGAGATTTTTGGTGTTGGTTTTAGGGGTTCGATCGTTGATCCTATTTGGGCAATTTTGAATAGTAGGGTTTGAGCCATTTTCTGTTTTTTGCAAGAATCAGTGGAAATTCGGTCGTCCGATTTTGGCGATCGATCGAATCAGTGGATTTCGGTCGATCGAACCATCTTCGGTATATCGATTTTGGCCTAAGTGTTGACTGTTGACTTGATTCAATCGATCGATCCAAATTGGTCTACCGAACCACAAATGTTTAGCATACCGGACTTGTTTTTCGACAAGCCTAATCTAGGCACAAATGCTTTTATAAAAATATAATTTTTCGAGGGTTTTCCGGATTAATTTGTATTGTCCCCTTGAGGTGGGATTGTGGGCCGTTAGTGGTGGTCCCTTGGGACACCTGATGTGTCGTTTTGCTGAGATTTTGGAAGAGTTTTCAAAAATATAAATTTGTTTCGAAAATGATTTCAAAAGAGATGAATTGGCAGATTTGGAAAATGGTTTTCCTAGTTTTTTGTGTGCGGGCCGAGATAGTGTGGGACCGTGTTGTCAGGACTAGGGAATGTGACGACATTCTTGGGTGGTCAAACGTGACTCCCTGGTCGAGGTCGGGGGCCGAGATACCTGAGGCTGAGGGGCGTCGGGTCTTGGAGGTATGAGACTCCTTGACTGTCGTCTCAAAGCTAAGGTTGTGATTTGTGGGATGAGGTGTCTTGTGGCATGATGGAGAGGTATGATACTCTTGCTATTACTGTGAGCATTGAGGCTCAGGTGTTGTCAGGTGTGGAGGTATGACAATCCCTCCTGAGCACCTTGTGTGGAGGACGCCGTGAGGAGGCATACCCTATGGTGGCAAGTGCGAGTGGGATACGTGCCCTGTAGCTGGTAGCATCCTAAGAGACAAGACAATCTTCCTAGTGAGATGTTGGCTTTGTGAGGGTTCTCTAGGTAGGGAGAATCACGGCACGGTGATCACTCTTTCATAGGGTGGCTTCACCGTGGTAGTGCAAAACACCATGGTTGCTCCTTGGTGGACTGCTTGTGGCTAGAGTTGGTTGCCTAGCATCGGGTTTTCCAACTCAATATGTGTGGTTTTGGCCATCGAGGGCCTGCTTGTGGTTTTGAACTAGTAGAGCCCCATTTGTGGTTTTGACTGGTGTGGGCCTAGCTTGTGGGATTTGAAAGAAAATGGTTTGCGAAATGAATTCAAAAGAAAATTAATTATGATTTCGTTTTCCTGCCAATTTTTGTGGGGTGCGTGCTGGGTGACTTCTGTCACTCATGCGTTTTCCTCGTGTTTTTGGGTTGTAGGTGCAGGCACGCAAAAGGTTTAGCATAGTGCATATAGTCTAAAGTCTTGCAGCTGCACACATAGGTTCCTCGTAGTTTGATATTTTTTGTTTAGCTTTATTTTCCTGTAATTTAAATTTACTTAAATTGTTTCGAGAAAATTCAGTGTGTGATAGATATTAAAAGAAAATTAATTATGGTTTTGTTTTCCTGTCGTTTTTCGTGGGGTGCGTGCTGCGGACTTCTATCACTCATGCATTTTCCTCGTGTTTTTGGGTTGCAGGTGCAGGCACGCAAAAGGTTTAGCATAGTGCATATAGTCTGGAGTCTCGTAGCTACACACACAGATTCCTGGTAGTTTGATATTTTTGTTTAACGTTATTTTTCTGTAATTTAAATTTGTTTAAATTGTTACAAGAAAATTCGAGGCATGACAAATTTGGTATCAGAGCACCAGGTTCACTAGGTCGCACTATGCTAGTGTTATACCTAGGGTATCCGTTCTAGAGACTCCAAAGGTTTTGCATGTATTGTAGAGTCTGCACTTGGTTTCTTCATGGTTTTCTAGTTGTTGCTTTGTCTATGGTGCAGGTATTTTGCCTTTCTCCGATAGGATGCCTCCTAGTGGTCGTAAGGGCAAGGTCCCTGTCGAAGAGACCGAGCCCTAAGAGGACGTACGCGGATGGAAGGAGGTTCGTGTGGAAATGAGGAGTTTGGCACATAGAATCTCCCACGCATTCAGCAAGAGTAATGCTAGCGAGCCGTCGGGAAACCCATGGCTGAACTAGTTCACGAGGCATGGCTGGAGAAGGTGGTGAAGATGCTGGAGAGCATGGTATGCCCAGAGGAGCATTGGGTGCGGCTAGCAACTTATCTATTGGATGGTGAGGTAGATAGGTGCTGGAAGTCTGTGAGGCGACTGAAGTTTCCAAACTCAGTCACTGTTAGCATCTAGTGGAGGGATTTCAAGGTGACCTTCTATGACAAGTATTTTTCCGCTCATGTGACAGAGCAGCTTCGTTGAGATTTCCGGAGTCTAGAGCAGGGCACGATGTCGGTGTTCGAGTATGAGGCTGAGTTTGCTCGATTGGAACATTTTGCTCCTGCCTATGAGTCTAAGGAGGAGCAGGCGTAGAGGTTTCTAGACGACTTGAACCCAGGGCTATGGGTGAAGATGATGAGCTGTCGGTGCCAGACTGTGGAGGACATGGTTGGGATGGCGTATCGCTTTGAGGTTGAGCATCAGAAGTTTCTGGAGTGTCATCCTAAAGGGAAGGGTAAGTCTTCTTTTACCTCCCGGTTCTCTTTCTCTAGTCCTCTAAGTGCCAGTAGTTTAGGTAGCCCTAAGAAGAAGCAGAATGTGTGGTCTAGTGTTTCCTCTACAGGCCAGCGGAGTTTTGTTGAGAGTAGTGGAGTTGGCCATAGTCAAACAGGGTCCAGTGCTCCCGGTGGGAGCCAGAGTCAAACAGGGTCCAGTGCTCCCGGTGGGAGCCAGTGCTTCAACTATGGTCAGGTGGGCCACATCGCTACATATTATCCCCATCCTCAACGAATCTCGACTCCAATGGTGTGCTATAATTTTGGAAAGGTAGAACACATTCAGAGATCCTATCTGGAACCGTCGAAGAAGGCAGGAAACACACTACAACAGCCGACTAGGGGACAGGTTTTTAGCATTGCAACTCCAGGCATTGGATCTTTGGGAGATGTAGTTGAGGGTAAGGAAGATTAGTTGATTTTGAAACCCTCTGTGATTGTTGTAAACTCCTTATAATCTGGACATCTACCTGATTGTATGGATGTGTTGGTGTTGTTTTGTTTGGCCATCAAGTTCTTTTATTGTGGCTGACCAGATGGCTAAAGTGTTGTTTGACTCATGGAGTTCTTTCTCCTTTATCTCTGAGTCTTTTGCAGCGGAGTTGGGAGAAAGTCCAACTAGATTGGCCTTTCATCTCAGCATGGTGACGCCGCTGGGGGAGCACAGTTTGGCATAGAGATATCTGTAGTCTGCCGACTTAACGTTGAAAGGCAGAGAGTTTGACACTAGCCTGATCGTGATGGTCATGTAGGAGTATGATGGGATACTCGACATGGATTGGTTAGTGTAGAAGTCTGCTTTGATCGACTGTACTCGAAGGAGAGTTTATTTTGCGTCTCCTAAGGATGAGTCTTTCTTTGTGCAAGGTGGGTGTCAGGGTGAGTCTAAGCTTGTCATTTCAGTTATGAAGGCTTATAAGTCTTTGGTCAGGGGTCGTGGGATATCTAGCTAGTATAGTTACCTCCACTTCTCCTAAGTTGGGTGTTCACAACATCTTTGTGGTGTATAAATATCCTGACGTTTTCCTTGACAATTTGCCTGGTATGCCACCTCACAGGAAGTAGAGTTATCGATCAATCAGATCCCTGACTCTGGTGCTGTGTCGAAGCCTCCCTATCGCCTCGCACTAGTGGAGTTGCGAGAGCTCAAGAATTAGTTGTAGGAGTTGCTGGACAAAGGGTTTATCAGGTCGAGTGTATCTTCGTGGAAAGCGCCTGTCTTGTTCGTATGCAAGAAGGATGGTTCGCTCTGATTGTGTATAGATTATCGGATGCTGAACCAGATCACGGTGAAGAACAAGTATCCCTTGCCTCTCATTGATGACCTGTTCGACTAGTTGCAGTCTGCATCCATGTTCTCGAAGATTGATCTGAGTTTAGGGTATCACCATTTGAGGATACGAGACTCAGATATTCAGAAGACTGCTTTTTGGATGTGGTACAAGCATTATGAGTTCACGTCATGCCGTTCGGCTTGACTAATGCACCGGCTGCGTTTATGGATCCGATGAACAGGATTTTCAGCCCTTTTCTAGACCAGTTTGTTGTGGATTTTGTTGATGACGTGCTGCTCTACTCCCCAGATGTTGAGACTCATGCTTTGCACCTAAGGGCGGTTTTGGATACTTTGAGGTGTCATCAGTTGTACGCCAAATTCTCAAAGTGTGAGTTCTGGCTAAGTGAAGTCATGTTCCTTGGCCATTTGAATTCTGAAGAAGGCATCAAAGTGGATCCTGCCATGGTTGAGGCGATGAGCAGTTGGGAGCGACCTAGGACTTTGGCGGAGATTAGGAGTTTCTTGGGTCTAGCGAGCTATTATAGGAGGTTTATCAGGGATTTCTCCTCCACAGCCGCACCTTTGAAAAATGTGACCAAGAAGGGGGTTCCATTTTGTTGGGACCAGAATTGTGAGGCGAGTTTCCAAGAGCTGAGGTCTCGTCTGCTTTCTGCCCCTGTGTTGACTCTGCCTTCTGGAAGTGGTCGCTTCACTTTGTATAGTGATGCCAATGGCGTTGGGTTGGGGTGTGTTCTGATGTAGCATGGTAATGTCATCGCGTATGCTTCGTGCCAACTAAAGGATCATGAGAAGAACTATCCGACCCACGATTTGGAGATGGTTGCCGTAGTATTCACTCTCAAGCTTTAGCGACACTATCTTTATGGAGAGCAGTTTGAGGACTTCACCGATCATCAGAGCTTGAAGTATATCTTCACGTAGAGGGTCCTTAGCCTGAAGTAGTGCCGTTGGGTGGAGTATCTGAAGGACTATGATTTTAGCTTATCCTACCATCTCGGCAAGGCCAACGTGGCCGCCGATGCCTTGAGTCAACATACGCACGTGATGGTGAGCCTGATGGTCAAGGAATGGACCATGTTGGAGAATCTAGTGAGCTGTAGGCCGAAGCGACAAGCTCGGGGGATGGTTGGCGCCTTGGTGGTCAACCTGTCTGTTCTTCCTAAGCTGTTAGAGTTTATTGTTTCCTGACAACAACTGGATCCGTTGGTTTAAGCTACATTTGAGAAGCTGGAGGCTGGTGAAGAGCCTCATTTCTCTATTAGGCCATATGGAGAGCTGAGGTATGATATGCGTCTGTATGTGCCCTAGTATGAGGAGGCGAGGCAGAGATTGCTAGATAAAGCAGATCGGTCTAGGTACACCATTCACCCTAGGAGTACGAAGATGTATCGACACTTGAAGTGGAACTTTTGGTGGCCTAGCATGAAGAGAGATATTGTTGACCATGTGGCGAGGTGTACAACTAGCCAATTGATCAAGGCAGAACACCAGAGACCTGAGGGACCTTGCAACTATTGGATATTCCTGTGTGGAAGTGAGAGCACATCTCGATGGACTTTGTGACCGGCTTGCCGTCGACTCAGAGGAAGAACGACACCGTGTGGGTGATCGTGGATCAGCTAACCAAGTTTAATCACTTCTTGGCCATTTAGGTGAAGCTTCTAATGCACCGCCTGACAGAGTTGTATGTATCCAAGGTGATGAGACTTCCTGGTGTTCTAATGTCCATCGTGTTGGACAGAGACACGAGGTTCACCTCATGGTTTTGGAGAACACTACAGAAGGGCTTTGGCACTATGCTCAATTATTGTACAGCATTTCATCCTTAGTCGGATGGTCAGACAGAGAGGCCTATCCAGACGCTGGAAGATATGCTTAAAGCATGTGCCTTAGACTTTCAAAGGAGTTGAGGGGACCATCTGCCACTAATTGAGTTCGCCTACAATAATAGTTATCACTTGAGTATCAAGATGGCACCTTATGAAGCTTTGTATGGTAGGCCATGCAGATCGCCGGTTTGCTGGAGCGAGATGGGCAAGCGTCAGTTGATTAGTTCGAAGTTTGTACAGCTGTATACGGACAAGGTGGATTTGATCCGTAGCAGGCTGTTGGCTGCACAGAGTCGGCAGAACAGCTATGTCGACAGGAGGTGGAGATCATTGGAATTTTTGGTGGGAGACTATGTGTTCCTGAAGGTCTCACCGACCAAAGGTGTCATGCGGTTCGAGAAGCATGGCAAGTTGAGTCCTCACTATATTGGCCCATACTAGATTACCTAGAGGATCGGTGAGGTTGCCAATCAGTTGGATCTACTACTAGAGATGTTGTCTGTGCACGATGTGTTCCATGTCTCCATATTGAAGACGTGTCTGGCTGACGCATCTCATGTGATCCCAGTTCATCAAGAAAGGCTCCAGGAAGATCTGTCCTTTGTGGAAGATGCTGTCCAGATTGTTGACCACAAGGAGTAGGTGTTGCGGAACAAGTTGATTCCACAGTTTTGGTGCAGTGGCGGCATCATGGAGCCGAGGAGGCCACGTGGGAATGTAAGGAAGCCATCCTAGCCCAGTACCCATATCTTTTTGCCTAGTGATTTCGGGGGCGGAATCTTCTTTTAAGGGGGTTAGGATATAACACCGGTAAAATTCATTTTGTAATTATTTACATTTTAATGAATTTTTCCCTAGACGGGTGTTACTGTTCCGAGGCCCATTGGTGTGGTTTTGTGTTTTGGGCTTGGGCCTCATGGGTTGGCTTCTGCTTGCGTGTCCCCGTGCGTAGTTGGCACTGTGCATGTTGGACTGGGTGTGGGTCAGTGTGGGGCCCGTGTTGTGTGCCGGTTGTTGTGGCTGGTGGTTGGGTGATGGCCGTTGAGCTCGTGCAGGGTGCTGGTGGCTAAGGTGCATAAATGAGCACATTCTCAGCTACTACATGTGCAAGCCGTTATAAGTCACCCACGCCGCACTCCTCCGTCACTCGTCGCTCGCCTCCTTCTTCCTTCTTCTCCTCCTCCTCGAGCACACACCTTTCCTTCCCCACCTCCCCTTCCCTTCCTCCTCAGTCTTCTACCTTCCCCTCCCCCTTCTTTCCCCACTCGTCACCCTCATTCTTCCTCCCCAGTTTCGTGCACCAATGAGAGAAGGAGAGAGAAGTGAGAGAGACGGAGGCACCATGAGGCTTGATGTTAGCATGGCGGCTACTCCAGAGGTCGTGGAAGCTCCTGTGCACATCGTGATCATTGATGTCGGCTGAATGATCGCTGAAGCGCATTTCTCAGGTACGCACCTCCAACCCTTGAATAGACAGCATGAAACTGGCAGAAATTGATAGGATTGCATGAAATCTAGATAAATTTACATTCTTAGAATTTATTGTGATTTTATGAGTATTTATGGAGGCATTTATGGGTGTTTAATGTGGCGGTTGCATTTTGGATCGTTTTGACCCTTATGCCTTTGCGAATTTATATCTTGATCCATGGTGAATGGATTTTGATTTTGTTTATTTGGTTTTGGAGTAGACTCGAGGGTCTACATCTTATGTTTAATGTGAAATTTTTGGTGTTGGTTTTTGGGGTCTGATCATTGGTCTCAGTTGGGCGATTTTGAACAGTGAGGTTTGGGCTGTTTTTCTGTTTTTCGCAGAATTCAGTATACCAAAACATTTTGGTATGCCGTTTTTCTGTCAGTTTTGGTCCTTTAATTGAAATTTGGTCGCTCGATTTCGGACAGTCGACCGAACCATCTTCAGTATACCGATTTTGACTTGAGTGTTGATCGTTGACCTAATTCAGTCGATCGAATCAAATCGGTCTACCGAACTAGGGATTTTCGGCATACCTGACCTGTTTTTCGGCATGTCGAATTTAGGCCCAAATGTTTTTATAAAAATATGATTTTCTGAGGGTTTTCCAGATTGGTTTGTATTGTCCCCTTGAGGTGGGATTGTGGGTCGTTAGTGGTGGTCCCTTAAGACACCTGATGTGCCATTTTGCTGAGATTTTGGAAGAGTTTTCAAAAATATAAAATGGTTTCGAAAACGATTTCAAAAGAGATGAGTTGGCAGATTTGGAAAATGGTTTTACTAGTTTTCAGTGTGTGGGCCGCGATAGTGGAACCGTGTCATTGGGACCAGGGAATGTGACGACATTCTCAGGAGGTCAGACGTGACTCCTGGTTCGAGGTCATGGGCCGAGATACCTTGGGCTGAGGGGCGTCAGGTCTTGGAGTTATGAGACTCCTTGACTGTTGTCTCAAGGCAAGGGTTGGGGGTCCGTGGGTTGAGGTGTCTTGTAACATGATGGGGAGGTATGATACTCCAACTATTGCTGTGAGCATTGAGGCTCAGGTGTTGTCGAGTGTGGAGGTATGACACTCCTTCCTAAGCATCATGTGTAGAGGACATCGTGAGGAGGCGTACCCTTTGGTGGCTAGTGCGGGTGTGACACATGCCCCATAACTGGTAGTATCCTGAGAGACAAGATAGCCTTCCCAAGAAGGGGTTGGCTTTGTAAGGGTTCTCTAGATAGGGAGAATAGCGAGAAGGTGCTCGCTCTAGCACAGGGTTGCTTCACTGTGGCAGTGCAGAACGTCGTGGTCGCTCCTCGATGGGCTGCTTGTGGCCAGAGTTGGTTGCCTAGCATCGGGTTTCCCAATTCACTATGTGTGGTTTTGGTCATTGAGGGCAGTGCTTGTAGTTTTGGGCTAGTAGAGCCCCATTTGTGGTTTTGGCCCATGTGGGCCAAGCTTGTAGGATTTGAAAGAAAATGGTTTGCGAAATGAATTTAAAAAAAATTAATTATGGTTTCATTTTCCCATTGTTTTTCATGGGATGCGTGCTGGGTGACTTCTGTCACTCAAGCATTTTCCTCATGTTTTTGGGTTGCAAGTGTAGGCACGCAAAAGGTTTAGCATAGTGCATATATTCCGAAGTATCGTAGCGACACACACAGGTTCTTAGCAGTTGATATATTCTGTATAGCTTTATTTTCCTATAATTTAAAATTTTTTAAATTATTATGGAAAAATTCGGGGCGTGACATAAGGAGCAATGAGAGTTTTTATAGATATGTGTAATCGTGTTGTACTACGAACCTTGTATATTTAGAACTGGTATCTTTAGTAATAATTTTGGTTGTGTTGTGTATGAATGTTAGGATCCTTTGTCGTAGTTGACCGAATGGCTCAAGTTTTATTCGACTTAGGTAGTTCATTTTCATTTATATTTGAGTCATTTGTGGCTGATGTTAGAGACAGACCAGCTAGGCTAGCTTTCCAGCTGGATGTAGTGACTCCATTAGAAGAACATAGTCTAGCATAGAAGTATTTGAGGTTAGTCAATATTTAGCTAGGAGATAAGGATTTTGTAGACACCTCGATTTCTGGCCAATATTGGATGGCTGACCCAGACTTACCCTAATTCCCCAACCAAACCCATGAACCTAAACCAACCCAAAAAAACCTCTAATTACCCTTAACTCCACTCATCCAACTAAGCACAACACTTAAAACCTAGCTCGTGTGCTCTAGCTCGATGACATACGCAGCCTGATTACGGGCACAAGCGCCCGTGAGGGCCAAGGCAACACGACAGGCATCGCTTGACTTGTCGCTTTCGTCGTACGACCTCGTACCTCGTATTAGTGGCGTCGTGCATGGAGCGTCGATTTGTCCCTTGGTGTGCCTGACACCCTTTGAGCCTTCCACGCCCTACCACCAGCTTTCCATGCACTGCGTCGCCTGCTACTGCACTCCACCTCTGTAGCACGCCAGCGAGCTACTCCCTGCAACCTTCTAACAACCACACCTCGCCTTGCCATCAACCACCTACCACACTAGGGACGATGCACCAAAACCCACTCGAGCCCCTCAGACAGAGGACATCCAGGCATTCGCACGAGAGGAGGGCAGAGAGAACCCAGGGAGTTAAGCCGGAGAGAACCAGAAACCAACGAACCCAACGCCCAACTCGGTCCACCTCCGACTTTTCCTCCCTTCGGAAGACGCCCCAAGCTCCTTAGCCGATCTCCGCTTACTCCTGAACCATTCGCAGCCCATCACCAACCCCGCATCTGACCGTCCAGCCTCTCGCTGGAGCTCGCTGTCTACCAGCGCCGACGACACTCCATGGCCACCAATAGGTAACATTCTCTCCCTCTCCTACTAGAGGGTAATTTAGGAGTGTGAATTTGACTTTTCCACACTATCTTCTCGTGGTTTCTTTCACTGCCTCATTGCATCCTGCATTCTCCCCCCATCGACGGACGGCCTACGTCGGTGTGAGGCTCCGGCCACTGAGCACTTGGATTGACCCATCTCAACGGCGTCTTTCCTCCTCCTCTCACTCCCTTGAGCTGTTGAGTCGATCTCCAAAGTTTGAACCTCCTATGGAGGCTCGCCGGAGGGAGGCCGGCATTGACACTGGTGATGGTGAGGTGGGGAGGATTTCCCTTTGCATCTCATTGATTCTCTTGCATACTCGTTGTGTCGTGGCAACCTCCTCGAGCTCCCAGACGACCCTTGTCATCGGGCGATGCCCCTCCTTCTAAGGAGGAGGCGATGAAGGAGGTGGGCCTGGCCCTCCTATTCTAGCGACGCGTCCCGATAGTGTGCCACCCATGCGCGTATTGGGCCGGGTCTGCCAAGGGGATGACGTCTTTTAACAACACGCACCATAATGCATTGGGGGCTTTGGTCATTCCTCTGACAGTCGGTCTGGCTCAATTCAATGTCAAATTCTATGTTGTTGACCTCAAGCTTGCTTTCAATCTTCTGCTTGGGCACCCTTGGCTACACAAGCATTAAGTCGTCCCATCAGCCTTGCACTGAATGATCAAGTTCTACTATGGCGACGACGTTGTCGTTGTCATGGTAGAAAACTTTAAGAAGGACGAGGTTGACGCAGTCTCTTCAGTTGATCTTCAGACTATCCACTTTGATCCCAAGCCATCGGATGTACTCTACCGTGTTAGCCATTTCGAACCGATCAATTTTGTTCCAAAATTCGAACGTGTTAGCTCCTTGTCTGCTTATAGCCACCCTTAGGTAATGGTTGAGAACCTCTGTCACCGATGGGGGTACAAAAAGGGAGCACCACTTTAGCAATACGGTCAAGGGATCACGGAGCCCATCAAGGCAGAGAAAAGAAGAGACCGCGAAGGACTTGGATACCAAGGACCACAAGGAGGCGTGCGCAGGCACCGAGGGCTGCTTATCCCTGGGGATTTAACCAACTTCATTAGTGCAGGTGTGATGGACCCGAACAGAAGCCCGTCCCTGATCTTTGCAGTGCTGCAACAGTAGAGTCCAACGGAAGACATCGAGTGGGTCGGCAATGAGGATTACTACACAAATGAAGACAGCTAGAGCGTAGTTGAGCCAAACCCCACAGGCAGAGCAGAGCAGCAACAGGTAGCACTCCCAGTATCCACCTATCTAGCTTTTCTATCCCTAGTAGTAGCAGTATCATAGCCACAACCAGTTTCAGTCATAGCAGTATCACGGCCACAGCCAGTTTCAACAGCAGTAGTATCACATCCACAGCTAGTTTCAACAACAGTAGTATCACAGCCACAACCAGTTTCGGCAGTAGTAGTATCACAGCCACAACCAGTTTCGGCAGTAGTAGTATCACAGCCATAGTCAGTTTCAGTCACAACAGTATCATGGCCACAACCATTTTCAGTCACAGCAGTATCACGACCACAGCCAGTTTCAACAGCAGTAGTATCACAGCCACAGCCAGTTTCAGTCATAGTAGTATCACAACCACAGCCAGTTTCAGCCACAACCAGTTTCAGTCACAGTAGCAGCACCACCAACAGGGTTGCTAGGGGCGACGGCAGCCCAGTTGCAACAATTCAGCAGTAGTAATATCCCAACCCATCTTGTTCATAGATCTCTAGTACAGTCGGAATCTTGCACCTACTATGTCAACTTCGCCTCGGATGAGGAGGAGGGTGCAACCATCGAGGCCCACGTAGACGCAGTGTTGAACGACCTAGAAGTGCTATTCTAGGACCAACTGGCGATCTTGGCAGAAGTCGCAGCCAAAGAAGACAGGAGTAGGAAAGGAAAAGCAGTAGCATCAGAGCCAGAACATGGCCTACACCAGACTCATCAGGGTCCTCCAGCAATCATGGTTGTGGAGGAGGGCAGGACCGTTAGGACTAGACCAGAGGAGATGATCTCCAAGTAGCCGGGAGGCAGGTCTAGGTGGTATTTATAGCCCAAGTCTCGCCTTGAGAAAGGCGAGGGCCAAAAAAAAAAGACCTCGAGGTAGGCCCCTCAGAGAGCCCACACAGCAACCCCTAGAGTAGTCACCAGCAAGACGACCATTGGGGGAAGATCATTGTAAATGGTACAAAAAACACAAAAAAATCAGGAAAAATACAAAAAACCAAAAATACTAGAACTACTGTAGAGGATGGAGAAGAACAGGCCAACACCGCAGTAGAGTAGAAAAGCGCAGGTTTGGAGTTCACACAGTGTAGTTACAAGAATACCAGAGTCAGCATGACCCTCCTCAAGCGTAAATAGGGGCAGGAGTCGAAGCAGATCCTCTCCTTTGATGTCACTGACTCAGCATTCCAAGAGGAGGTATTGTCAGAACTGATAGCGTACGAGGAGGAGGACGACACGGCTGCCGATGATTTAGGAGATGTGTTGGAATTCCACCCACACGACGACGACTCAAAAGGTACGAATTTGAACATCAAGGAGGACACAGAGATGGTGAATATCGACGTGTCGGGCGATGTTAAGGAGGTCCACATCAGCGCCAGATTTTCACCATAGGCGAGGGTAGATTTTATCACAATTCTTGAAGGAGTACAACGATGTTTTTGCCTGGAGTTATGATGATATGGTCAGACTGGATGTTGAGGTAGTAGTGCACACTCTACCGTTGAAGTCGGACACCATGCCAATCAAGCATAAACTCAAAAGATGGCACCCATAGTGGCTTCTCAAATTGAAAGAGGAAATCATGAAGCAACACGAAGACAATTTCTTAAAAGTCATCCTTTACCCAGAATAACTAGCCAATGTAGTTCGAGTGCTGAAAAAGGATGGACAACTTCGCATGTGCGTTTACTATAGAGATCTCAACAAAGCGAGCCCGAAAGATGATTTCCCACTACTTCACTGTAGACACCTCGATTTTGAGTCGTCTCGTAGGTGAACTCTCCAGAAGATGTTGCTTTAGATATGGCAAGTGTAACCTCATTTGAACTTTATTTGACATCTTGGTTACCCTAAGCCTATAATGAAGCTATGGTCCGATTAACACTTCAGGCAGCTAGATGTGGAGCACCAAAATGGAGTACCAAGCTGGTGCACAAAGGTGGAGCACCAAGCAGGCGCACCAATGTAGAGCACAAAGATGACGCGCCAATGTGGAGCACCAAGCTGGCGCACAACCACTTTTCAGAGTGCTGGCTATTGGCTTTCCATCTTCTGTGCTTGTAACCTTCCCCTACGAATATTCCTCTACGAATCTACACAGGAATGTTGATTTCCAAGGCTTTTGGCATCCCAAGGCTTTACATCTTCATTCTCTTTAAAAGGCCATCCATAAGCAACATTTTAGTTCTCATAGCAATTCACCCACTCTTAGCAACCAGCACCCCTGCCTTCAAAGCACTCCCTTGCATCCCTGAGCACCCTTAGCTGTGTCCAAAGCACCAAGGAGTACATAAAAGGTATGTCCCTTTTCACTTCTATGTAGTCTTTGCATGACACTTTGCATGGAGCACACACTGCAAGCTTAATTAGTATTGTGTTTTATGTTGATGATACTTGCACTCTTTGCTATGTTGATATTTGCTTGCACCCTTTGCTATATGGATGTTCACTTGCGATTTCTTGCTTAGGTTGAAGTTTATGATGCTTTCTTCATGAAGTTTGGTTCAATGTTTGGTTGTTATAATGGTTGCTTGTACTGTGATGTGCCCTTTGCATTCCATATCATATTTCCATGCTATTTAAGTCAACTAGGATACTCCCATGCATCATAAAGAAAACATATGTAGCTACAGTCCTTGTGAACCCATGAATATGATTAGAAAAGAGGGAATGAAATGAATGTTCAAGATTTGATTATTTAATATGATTATGTTCCCTGGCATTTAAAATAGTGATCTGAATAATCTGTCATGTGATTACTTGCATGCATTTGGCCCAGGCTATGAAATCAGACCACAATCTATAATAAAGTACTTGAAGTGCACCAACCTGGCGCACCAGGTTGGAGCACATAGCTAGCACATCGGCCTGATCACAGGGTGCAAGCAGCCTATTTTGCATCATGATTTGCATGTCATTCTGATTGTTTTGGGCTATGGTCTTTCTGATGTTTGATCTCTGATATACCATGTTCATTCTTGCATAATTTCAGCATATAATAACCCTATTTGCATTAGTTTTGCATCTGGTGCATTTGGCTTGCCACTTGGGTCTAGTGAACTGGTTGCCTTCATGGACTCTTATTTAGAGAGTTCTTATGCATCAGTCCATGATCCAGAACCATGTAGCATGGCTGAAACTCATTAGCAGTTATTAGGATAGGAGTTTTCATGGTCTTGTGTGAGGCTTATTGCCCTTGAGCACAAGACCCATATTATGGTGTCTTAGTTTCACTCCTTCCGTTATGACTCATGGAAACGGGATGAATCCATATGTAATAAGGCTTTCTAGAGGTCTGGAGTGTATACTCAGATGGTCTTGAGCATATTAGCAAGGTTTGCATATTGTGTTGCACATCAGTCTAGCCTACTATTTGATCTGCAATTTCTGAGTCTCACTTTAGTGGCACACATTACTGGCACACCTTAGTAGAGCACATAGGTGGCGCACCAGTCTGGAGTACCAACCAGGCACACCAGTCTGGAGCACCAACCAGGCGCACCAGTCTGGAGCACCAACCAGGCGCACCTACCTGTTTCCAGTGCACCAGCAGTGACTTTTGACATGATATTTAATTTGGATCCTGATTTGCTTTGCTCCTGGTTTTCTCTGGGTGTCCTTCGGGATATATCAGGATGACTCTAGTCTGATTTCATCCTCATTTATGCATGATAGCTTAGGTTTTGCATGTAGCAAAGCGAGGACGTTAGTCACTCGATGTTATTGGATCTATGGTTATGTTTGTGCAATCTCTTTGCACCGATATTCGTTCCATGACTTGAGTGATCTTTCAGAGCTTTAGGACACACCCCATAGTCCTTGTACTCATGTTTAGCATATGGCACCACTTGCATATAGCGTCGCATTGCATATCACCCTTGGGTGTACAAAAAGGGGCTAAAAAGCCAACATTTCATATAAGTAAATGAGAAACCCATGAAAAACCGATTCCTTGGGTGCACGAGGGTGCGTAATACCTTCCTCGTGCGTAACAGGGATCATTGCCCATTTTCTAGTTCATGATTGACCTTTCCATTTGTTTTATGGCATAGTTTTAGTGCTTCAAAACAGTTTTCCTCGTCTCCCGTTTTTAGGTAGACTAGGTAGCGACTCCTGCATTTTATCATTGTTTTTATTATTTTGCCGTGACTTCGCTGGTCCTCAGGCATTTGACCTTTCGCACCATGCATGAGGCTGTCGCCGGCATGGTTACAGGAACTAGCGACTCTACTGGGGATAACCAAATCCTGGCTTTCGTTTTGGGTTTTTCGTTTACTTTGGCTTTTCTCCTTGTTTGCTTGTTTCCCATGCTTTGCTTTGGTTGTATCTTGGTAATATAAGTTGTGTCTTCCTTTCATGCATACCTTTTGTATAAGGGGTGTTTTCTTTTTACACATTTGCTATGCCACCACTCTTGCACATAATATGCGCATGCTTTTTGTATGTTGATTGATGATTGCTTTGGATGTTTTCTTCCCCTTTTAAATATGCCATGTTTCAGAGATAAGAGACATGCTTTCCTCCACTTTTTGGCTAATAAAAATAAATAAATAGGACAAACTAGTGACAAATTGTAAACTTTCCCCCAAGGTTTAATAAGTGTGCAAGTAAAAGACTTAAAGCATATTTTGCATTCATCATATAGGGCATGCATCTTCTCATCACTTGAGTCCACCTATATAGTTTGCGAAGGACATTCCCTAGTGTCTCATTCTATGGCTTTGGCATAGGATGAAATATCGGTATGTCCCCCCTTGTCTAGAGTCATGTCGGTCTTAGTAGAGGGTACAACCTACTGCTTTGGCAGAGGACGAGGCCCCGAACGTACCACTCGTTCACTGCCTAAGCTATGGCTAGGCTTTAGAATGGGAACCTTTACCTTTTAACATTGAGTCGGAGACCTATTTACCCTTGTGCAAACCCGGAGTAGATGGCTTGTTACGACATCCTTAGATTGTGAGAGAGCGCATGTTAAAGGCATTCATGCATCTGCATTCATACCATTATAAGCGCTGCATCTTTTCTAACTTGTTTGTTTGTTTTTGTACAAAGAGTACCGGTCAGTGTGTGAGTTCCTTAGCTAGAGCTTGAGGTTTTTTCCTTTCTCTGACACCTGGCGCGACCCAATTCTTGACCACATTTCCTGAGTTATCCATCACCTTTGACAGTAGCCCGTCCTAGGATTCGTCCTCTTGTACCCAACCGCAGTCCAATCCGTACCTACTTGTGATCCACTATGGCCCACCAAACCAGCGAGCCCCTTTCCTTTGCTGTCGAGGAGGAGATCCCCGTTTCAGCGTACCCTTACTTTGTCTATGTCCCTATTATTACTATTGCCTCCACTTTTGCCTTAGCATCCGGAGGACCTTCGCCATCCTAGTATCGTGTCCTTGTGGCTACCCTACCTTCGGGACCATCAGTTTGGTCTTCTGCTGCTTTTGGGGCCTCAACAGTTCAGTTCCCATGACCTTTCCCCAAGGTTCTTTTGCTGCTCCTCCCCAAGGCTATGTATTTACCAATCCCCCTCTGACTGTGGCTGTCTCTGTAGTCGCCTCTCCCAAGTTTAGGCAGCTGGGGTCTCAGCTTCCTTACTACTCTTCCCCTATTTTGCCTCCATCCTTTGGAGCCACTAGTGAAGATCCCATGACCGTGCAACTGCAACAAATGTCGGCCCTCGCCCAATAGTTGCAGGGATTGGCACTGGCGCTCCAGTCCTTTTCAGATTTGTCCTTCCTTACTCCCGAGTTGCCTTTGCAACCAGCCATAAGACCACAAATTGCACCCATAGCACCACCCCCACAACCGTCGCCATCACTGTCCCTTGTCTCCCTGGTAATAGGGGCGTCGACATTGCCTTTTGCATCACCGCCACAACACCCACCATAGCATGCATCTCCATTATCTGGTGGCCAGCCTTCTAGGCTGGCAGGAGCGTAGCCCGCTGTGAGTGTATTATCAGGGGCCATTCCGGTCCAATAGCTCTTGCTCCCGCATTCTGCACCTCTTGTTGCACCACCCCCTGCTTTATCCTCAGCCATGTACCAGACACAAGCATCATCTTTTGTACCACAGCACACAACACCCACGCACGGGTACACTAGCCATCCTACTGTACCACCAAACGGCAGAATGGTGGATCCGGAGGAGAATTTAGGGGCGACCTATACAGTGTACGCAGCTCTCGCCAAGGCTACACAATCTGCTACTGCAGTAGCTCCAGATGCCCTCATTACGAGGGTGAATGATCTAGAGCGCACACTCCGACAAGTGCAGGGCGGGGACAGTCGGTCCTACCAATTTCAGGACCTCTATTATTTTCCAGAGGCGACACTCCCTCCGAGCTTTCAAATCCCAGAGTTCGAAAAATATAATGGTAGAGGCTACCCGATTTCACACATCAAAGCCTACTACAGAGACCTCGCCCAGCTCCAAGCTAATGAAAGGTTGTTAATCCACCTATTCCAGAAAAGTCTTACGGGGCCTGAGTTGAAGTAGTTCACTTCCCTTGACATGGCCACCATCTAGACTTGGGACGACCTTACGCAGCTGTAACCATGCCGGCGAGGAGATTCCGCAAATGAATGCGAAATCGAACGGCAAAATCACGTCGAAAAACACAAAACAAATGGAGTCGCCACCTAATCTATTATGGAAGACAAGGAAAACCATAACATGAAAAATCATGCAAAAAACAGAAAAAAAGAAAAAAGGACAAGTCTACGAAATAAAACCAGAATGCGGGTAAGGATCCCTGTTACGCACGAGGAAGGTGTTAGGCACCCTC
>JAMKQA010016939.1:0-19551 GCA_024699735.1 Posidonia australis
TAAGGCTAAGTACTCTCAACAGGAAATAAAACCAATAAACAACAGAAATAAACTAAACTATCACTCACCTGGATCCTTGATGTGTGGTGGCGTGACTCCTCCTATATGCACTAGCAACCAACAGCTACTATCCTGCACCTACCAAAAACACACAAAACAAAGCACACGTGAGTGACCACTCAACGGTCACCCAGCACGCACCCCACCTACAACTTGGCAACATATGTCGAGAGCAACCAAGCACAGGCATCACACCTAGATGCCGACAAACCAAAAGGGCAGTCTACCGACGCCCAGCACACAAGCACTGGCATCCCTCTCGGACGCTGCAACACCAAACCAGGTAGTCTACCATTGCCCAGCAGGCTACAAAATCACAAAACCATGCCTTTAATACCATTTCTTTTCTTTCAAAACCACATGCGTGCACTTTTAAAACCTTTTATGCATGCCCGAGAAAGCTACTCTCGCCACCTCAAGCCCAAAACAACACTAAAAGCACAACTACAGAGACTCTGCTCTGCATAACATGGTCCACTCTGGACCCAAGCACACACCAAGCCATGGAGCCTTTGCTCCCACAACAACGGAGCCACTGCTCCCAAACAATGGAGCCACCGCTCCCAAATAAGGGAGTCACCGCTCCCAAAGCACTACACCTTAACAGGCGCCAAAATCACGGCCTCCTCTAGGCCCAGAGCCTGGTTCCCAAACCAAGAGTCCTCACAAACACAAGCACAAACAGTGTGTCGAATTGTCCGGCGCCAAGCAGACAACGCTAGCCATAAGCAATCCACTGAGGAGCGACCATAGTGTCTGCACTGTCACGGTGAAGCCACCCTGTGCAGGAGCGATCACCGTCCCACGATTCTCCCACCTGGAGAACCCTCAACAATGCCAACCCCTCCTTGGGAAGGCAGTCCTGTCTCTCAGGACGTTACCAGCTACGGGACGCGCGTCCCACCCGCACTGGCCACCACAGGGTATGCCTCCTCACGGCGCCTTCCACACGGTGCTCAGGAAGGAGTCTCATACCTCCACATCCGACAACACCCGAGCCTCAGTGCTCACAGCGACAGTAGGAGTATCATACCTCCTCGTTATGCCACGAAGCACCTCAACCCGTGGACCATAACCCTAGCCTCGAAACGACAGTCAAGGAGTATCATACCTCCAAGACCATACTAATCTCCGCCTCAAGTATCTCGGCCCCCAACGCAAACAGAAAACATCGGAAAACTCTTTACAAAACTACTTTCAAATCTATATGCTTTTCTTTCCAAAACTCTCTTTTGGGAAAACTCTTTTCAAAAACCATTAAATATCCTTTAAAGCTCAGCAATATTGTGCCCAATAGCGGCACGGAAATCAAAGGTCGAGAAACCACAAACAAAACACAGCCTCGATAGCTCTCTTGTCAGGCCCAGGCAAAGCACCTTGGGAGCGTCTGGGTTCATGAGCACTACGCTCAACCCACGACGACAACCCAAGAAAACACCAACAGCAAAGCAAACACAACCAGAATTCACACGCTCTGGCGCCAAGTGTAAGACACCTACTGGTTCGTGTCCCTCGAGAGCACAATCAGATAGGCTCAGACACCCGGAACAGTGCCACTGAATACTTCATTCAGTGCACCGCACACAAAACCACACAAATCCTAGAACTAGCGACACTATCATTATCCCTAAAGTCCACTCTAAACCATCTGGGGAAAGAATCTACTATTTCTAAATCATTTCATCTTTTATTCTACCCATATCCCCAGTGAAATCTTGCTAATTAATTTTTAGGCAAACCCTAGACCGTTCTAATGATTATCGTAATCATTTATACCATTATGTTTATTCCTCCAAGATTAATATATATATATTCATATATATATATATATATATATATATATATATATGTATATCAAAACATAAGATAACTTAATGTAGGATCAGGGCCTGAATCGGCAGACCGAAATGGATCGGTCGACCGAAAATCCATGATTCGACAGACCAAAAACGTTCGGTAGACCAAACACCCTAGATTCGGTGGACCGAAAACGTTCGGTCGACCGAACTAGAAATCGAGGGGACAATTCTGCAATAAAAACGTCATGCCGAATTAACCAGGCGACTGTAGGGCAACCCAAAATGGGACCCAAAGCCCAATCCTGCAAACCACCAATCCAAACCACGCAAACAATATATCAAAATGAAGATCTCAACGAGATCTTCCAAACTAGACAAACAACACCGAGATCCATCAAGCGGATTTCGAGGAAACCACAGAAAACACAAAGGGGATACTATTCACCCCCAACCATAAATACGGCCATAAATGGCCCACAAATGCACAATAAATTCTATAAAAACCACTACAATTACCAGCACACTAACATACACCTGTGGTACAAATTTGGAATCAAAATAAGATCTACGGGGTGCGTACCTCCACCGAAGACGCGGCGACGCGAGACGAATGGTGACGATCCTCCTCCAGCCACGAGCTGCTCCTCTCCTCCATGTGACGATGACGACACAGTGGCGGTTGCAACCTCCTCCTCCCCACCATCTTCCTCTCTCTCACAATCCGTCTCTCCCTCCTGTCTCCCCTTTCTCTCTTTTCTCCCTCTCCCACGCGCGAGAGGAGGAGAAGAAGAAGAAGAAGAAGAAGAAGAAGAAGAAGAAGAAGAAGAAGGGGTGGGGGTGGGGTCCGGAAAGGGAAAGAAAGAAAAGAAAGAAAGAAAGGAAAAGAAAGAGAAAGAAGGGAAGGAAAGAAAGGAAGCCGCAAGCACAAAACCAAACCACACGACCTTCCACGTCCACGTGACTCGTGCCACCAGGGACCCACTACCAAACCATCACCGCCTAGGAGAAACCCCAAAACTTTTAAAAGGGCCAGCACAGCACCCGAACCACACCACGCTAAAAGACCAGAAACCTACAATCCAAGCGTCAAACACCACTAAGAACGTGTCCTACGTTAGGCATTGGGACCCCCAAAGCCTAACACGCCTGAATTCCACCTTAATTATCTGGCCAAGCACCACTCCTAAAACCTGGGTCGTTACAACCTTTGATGTCATACTACATTTACCTATTCATTTAGCTGAAGAAGCAAGGCTTGTAGGGTTGGTGCATTATCGATGGATGTATCTTATAGAAAGGTATCAATAAATTCTATAATTTATTACCATTAATGCTTAGTTAGATATATACACAAAATATTCATAACTATAATTGTATATTCATAGGTACCTTTCCACTCTCAAGTCATATGTTCGTAATACAAGTCGGCTTGAAGGCTCAATTGTAGAAGGATATTTAATAGAGGAATGCATGACCTTTTGTTCAAAGTACCTAGTTGAGACACAGTTTAATCGATCGACGAAAAATAATGATAATCAGGACCTTGTAGAAAAAGGAGTGTGGCACATCTTTTCAAATGGTGCGCGAGTTCTAGGTGGCCATGTAATACATGAACTAGATGAGCATACATTCAAATTGGCTCATCGATGTGTGCTCTTCAATTGTACTAAAATGGATGGATTTCATGAGTAAGTGTGTTATATATTAATCTAAAACTTTTTATATTATGAATAAGTAAGTAAGTTTCAATATGGCTTCTATGTGTAGAAAACATCTTCAATTTCTATAGGCTTTGTATCCTCGTGCACAACTGAGGGAAGTAGAATCACTTCATAATGTGGAATTTATAGAATGGTTTAGACAACATGCGAGAAAAAATTACTTTTAGTATTGTTGATGTATGTTAATTAGAATAGACTTAATTAAACCTTGCATCATTTTTTTTGACTTGGTTTGAATGCTATGTGATGAAAAAAGGGAGCACGTTTTAGTGGAACTTTGATGGTTATCTAGTGGTCCTAATCCTAGAGTGAAGATGTACAAGGGTTGTATGCTTAATGGTTTTTGTTTTCATTCCAACGATGTCAAAAATAACAGGTGTACGCAAAATAGTGGTGTTGTTTTGATTGCGAAAACTTCATGCTTTCAAGTGGTAGAGATAGAAACCCAATTCAAGGAGATGTTACATACTATGCTGTTCTAGTTGACATCATCTAGCTAAATTATTCTATTTATAAGAATGTCTTCTTGTTCAAGTGTGATTGGTGAACTATCTCATTGATGATTTCATCTAACTAAAAGGACGAGTTCAACTTTACACTTGTGAATCTCTATTGTTGTCGTGATGACAATCCATTCGTATTGGCATCTCAAGTAAAGCAAGTGTTTTATGTTCTTGATTCTACTAAAAGAGCTGGCATGTGGTTAGAAAGGAAACACCTTGGGATTTCTTTGACATGCAAGATGAGGATTATGAGAATCAATATAATGTAGTTGCTTATGTTATGTGAAGTTATGATGGCTCTTATTATATCATGATTGAGAATATTATTGTTATTAATTTGGATTTATTTTGAATTCATTATCATTATCATTATCATTATTATTGTTTTGAACAATGAAAATGTTTGGTTGCTTCCCACTATTTTAAAGTCATCTCACATTGTTACAACATGAACTTTCTCGGTACCATTATCTTAGATTTGTTTTGTATTATTATTATTATTGTTGTTGTTGTTGCTATTATTATTATTATTATTATGATCATTCTCATTATCATTATTCTTGTTTTAACAAATTTAATTTTTCATATTTGAAACTTGTTTATTTGTTATTACAGACCATCGAGGAAGTTACCATTTAACAAGATGAACTTCTTTGCTCGTTACCAACATATCAAATGCTTTGTCAACTGAACGAGGAGGTCAAGAGTCATCTCATGTTTTATCGTCTCAACATGGTGCATCCCATGTTTTGCCATCCCAAGCAAGTCCATCACACATCTCATCATCTCAATTTGATACACCTAAGTTTATGGCCTCCCAAAGTGAAAATTTTGAATCTAAGCAAGAAGTTGGAAGCTTACATCAAAGAAAAACACAAGGCTAGCCCTACTTTACTTCCAATAGTTGAAACCATGGACCCATCAAAGCAATTGGGGTAGAAAGAAAGACACTATCATCATATTGTTGATTGGCATGTGATGCTAGACTCTAATAAGGAAGATGCATGGTCCAAAATAATGGTATGCTTTTGATGTCAAAGCTCATTACCAAATATTAGAATAGTTCTTAATGTAGTTATAATAACTCCATCAACCTAACACAATTTAATTTTATTGACAAAAAAAATTGACATTCCAAAGACATAATCACTTCAACATTGGGCAGATAAGACCGTAGCTAAAGACTAGAAAATATAGTCTACATTTGAAATATAAGGCTAGAAGGTGCTGTGCTAAGCCACCAAAAGATAAATGTGTGACCTCTCGACAATGGTATAATTATTGGAGATGTCATGAATTCAAGGTATAAATTCAATTATTAATTATCTTTTTGATTTGTGAATAAGATTATAGTTGCTTGTGATTGAACTTGCAAAGAAGAAGTGAAATAAATTTTGCAAATCGTTCACAACTGACTACAAAACATTGCATAGGCTAACAAAGTCTTGCTACACTTGTTGGTTAACATGTATGTAATTTTTTACTTTTCGATTTAGCATACTACTTACATTGTTTTTTGTATACTTAGGCTCCATTTAGATATGATTCTAGCAGTGTAGATTGTCCCAGAATCAAATAATGGGCATAATCATAGACAAATGCATGTCGACAATAAAGATTATTTTGTAGAATTTGAAGCAAGTGGGATGTGCATTTGTGGGCATTTTTCAGATTATGAGAGAATCCAACTTTTGAGTAATTATGGAAGACTCCAATATATCTCTCTGTTAACTTTTCTTGTTATCCCTAACCTTTTTTATTTTTACTGTTGCATATTTACAATGTTGCCATCTTATTACCCACCATCGTCAACCTTCATTACCCTCCAACAATATTAGGTATAAACATAACCATTATATGAACATTCTTGCAAATTAACATGTTTATAAAGTAACGTATTCTTTTATAGATTATTACTCATGATGACCAGGCATACAAATAATAACTAACTTTATTATTTTTTGTTTGATATATTCAAGTTTTTAGATGATGTTCTTGTACAATGTAGATTCAATGTCTTCCTCGCAAAATTACAAATGATTCGGAAATAGTGTCAAGAGGACTACTTTTAAGTGAGGATGCAAATAAAAAAATTTTTGGGGATGTGTTTTGGGTTTAGGATTGTGTGAAGTAGTCATCAAGGCACACCATTATTCTGAGCTAATGGAAACTCTAAGAAGAGTGGAGATGTCATTGGAAGTGATGTTGCATGGGTTCATTCATTTGTAAGTATTTAAATTATTCCTTCTAATTTCTAAGATTTTATTTATTGGTATTTATAACAAAAAAAAAAGAGACTTCTGTTCCCTTTTGTTTCATGGGACTCTTCACTTTCCTTTTCTTCTACCCTTTTTCAGTTTTTTTTTTCTCATCATTGCTTGGTATCTTCTCCCTTGACAATGAAGTATGGGATGTGATCATGGGTTTTGTTGGGAGTCTATAGTACTCTCCTCTTTTTTCTTTTTCTTTTTTCCTTTTTTTCTTCTTCCAATTCTTGGAAATGTGTGCATGAAATCTAGCTTGTTTTGACAACATACAAACCACTATTTTATCCGTAGCCTACATATATCCAATTTGATAACTTGGCTACATTTTTAGAAAATAATAAAGGCTGGGAGATTTGATGTCTACCTTATCATCTCTACATTTTTTATTTCATTTGGGGAGTGGAAAGATAGGGAATAAATTAGAGATGATAAGGTTAATTTGATGGTTTCGTATGTAAGGGTAGGGATTCCTGCAAAGTATATGGGACTGGATTAGTGAAGTGCAAAAGTGCATCTCTAAACTGATCTGGTCTTGTGACCTCATATGAGCTAGAAAAGCTCTTTGTTACTAGATTACACTATTGCATGTTACATTTATTATAGAATCACTGATCTAGTAACATCTACAATTTAGTGTGAGACCAAATCCTACTTGGATAAATGTAATGCCCTTGAGCATCACAACCTTACATCCTATCATACCAACAACTATTATTAAATAAATAACTCTAAGATACACGTAACAAATTTAAATTAAATAACTAATAGGAAGTAAATGCTAGATCTTACCAGAACATGTGGTGTGTGGTTACGTGACTTCGACTACGTGTACTAGACTTGATTGCTGCTCTTTATTTGCACCTACAAGGAAAAACATCAAAACATGCGCGAGCAACATCTATAATCACCCAACACGTGCCTACTAACTACAAAAAAACCAAACTAGAGTTGGAGCTGTTGGTACTCAGCACCCAAAACCACACGTTGCCCTTATTTGGTAGCTACAAGCTCAAAACCTGCAAACCACCAAAACCTATAGGAAACTACGAAATGAGAACAATACTCGAAAAAGCACAAGAAACCAAACCACAGACCACATCCAAGCACATATGTTCGATAAATCCTACATTTAAAATTCTTTATTCAACTACAATATCACAAATCACAACAATTGGATTCCCACATGAACCCAATAGTGACCGACGTGATACAGGATTCCCACTTGGAATCCCCAACACATTCATCACAACAAGCATTATAACAATAGGATTCCTACTTGGAATCTCAAGCACAATCATAATACTAATCAATATAATAACAGGGTTTCCACTTGGGATCCTGCACATTCACTACAATAGGAATAATATTAAATAAATAAAAGAGTTCTCAGGGTAGGTCGTGTACCATTCATCGGTGTCGACTCCCGCACCCACTTGGTTGCGGCTGTGGCCAGGACGAGCAACAGCATGGTGGTGAGCGGCAACATGGCAACCCCTCCCTCACAGCTCTCAGATCTCTATCTAGGTCTTTGTCTTCCTCTTCTTCCTCATCTGTGTAACGGTGGCGAGCTTCGATGGTGGCACGAGCACGGCAAACAACGATGGAGGATCAGTGGTGGCAACTTTCCTCTTCTCTTTCCTCTCTTCTCATGCCTCTGTTTCTTCTCCTACCTCTGTTCTTTCTTTTTTTTCTTCTCTATTTTGCAAGTCGTGGCGTAACAAGGAAGAAGAAGTCCTTAGATCCCAAAACTATCCAAATCCACTTAAATGCAAAGTCAATATTGGGTCAAGGCTATAAAATTTCCATACTAGGAAAATGCACCAAGTATACATGCTAGGTATACGTGCCAGAAAAGTTTTGGGCACGTCGGTCTACTAATCATTGGGAGAAGACATCGAATCATGGTAGGATGTTTTCAATGGTTGGAATTTTGGAATGTCGACTTGATAGAACCTCCTCTATGGAGTAGGTCGGTGGCGGAGTTTGAGACAACGTCTGCTAGTTCAAAGTGATTCGCTTGAAGTCTTTGACTTTGAGGAGTGTGGATTAGAAGGGTTGGAGTGGTTTGGTAGCATTGCGAGTGATAGAAATCACATTGCTAGTAGTTATTGTAGCAAGACTTGGGGTGGACATGTAGGGTAGGAAACCTTGTTGTCTAAGTAGCTAAGTGAGCCATGTCAGCAAGAATAGTTTATGACTGCATTGAGCATTGATCCACTTGGTGTGTTAAGGCTGCAGGAAGGTAGGGTATTTACAGAGGAAATGCCCTGATCCTCCCAAGAGGGCCGAATACACACCATGTCAGCTAACCAGAGGACATGTATTTGTAGTTGCTACTCCTGGAGCTGGATTGCTTGGTAATGTGGTGGTGGAGGGGAGCGTGTTGCAGGAGACTATCTCCAGCGTGACCCTCCGTGATGGTAGTCTGTTTTCTACTTTGAGTTTTGTGACACTTGGGTTTGATTATCCATTTTAATTGTAAATCATGTAATTAATTGTAATATTGTATAAATAGTTTATTAATGGATAATCTGTTGTTTCTTGTGTGTGTAGCGGTTTGTTGGCTCTTTGTGCACCTGTTTGTGCTGTGGGACTAATGTGGGGTTCGATTTGAGGATGCACAGTTGCCTCGATTTACGTGTCCATCTTTGTCCTTTTCTTTCTTGCCCTTTTCTCTCTCTCCCTTACAAGTTCTCATCTTGTTCGTCTCCTTTCTTCTTCTTCTCTCCAACTCGTGCCACCACAGAGAGAGAGCCCGTGCCTCCTCGTCCCCTCTGACATGAGGGCGATGGGATTGTTGGCCAGCACGACGCAGGAGGAGGAGGAGATAAAGAGGGAGGAGGAAATGAAAGGGAGGAAGCCAAAAGAGAAAGATGGAAAGAAACAGTGGTGCGTGAGTCAGAGGAGGAGAGCTTCGTTTGCATGGTTCGTCGGTGGAAAAGCTTCCCTGGAGTGCAGGGGAGGTTGCCGGAGTGACACTTGAGGTACGTGACCTCTCCTTCTCTTTCGTTATGTATTGTTAGCTTAATGGGGGAAAATGCATGAAAATGATAATAAAACATGATAAATCATGGAAAAATGATAGAAATGTATGGAGTGGAATGTATGATCTGTTTATGTAGAAATCATGAGGTTAGGATAATTTTTTGTGGATTTAGACGAATTTTGGGTATGCATGTTATAGTAATTCAAAATGAGCCTCATGCCTTCATGATTTTATTGTGAATAGCATGCTTAATGAAATGATCAATGTTTTGAAGGATTTTGAAGTAGACTCAAGGGTTTACACTCCATGTTTTATTTGTATTTTATAATGTGTGTCTGAGGGGTCTGTTGGAGGTCCCCATTCTCGGCGAAATGTTTGGGTTGAAACAAGAGAGGTGTTTTGGACACGGGGAATTCGACATACCAATTTTCTGTCAGTTTGTTGCTAGTCGCCTGGTTTCGGTAGATCAAAAACACTTGATCGATAGAAATAGAGCGGTTCGACATACCAAAAATATTCGGTATATCGAATCAGAGATTTTCGGTATACCGAACAAGATTTCAGTCTGTCGATTTTATCCCTTGGCTCATATGCATAAATGAGTATTAAAAATGGAAATAAATAGTTTTAAATGAGTAATGAAGATATGTAAATGATGTTTTTTCCGTGTAAATGTCATGGAGGAATATCAAATCCAAATAAGTGAATTTGGAAATGGTTTTGGGGTTTAGAGCCCTAAAAATGAATAAAAGTGATTAAATGTGTGGTTTAGTGTGGTTTTTGGGCATTAGACCCAATTTGTGGTTTTAAATACATGGTTTTGGAATGATTAAAGTTGGGACCCTAGTAGAGGGTCATGTGTTGCACGGAAAAGATTTCTGCAACGAAAGGATAAGATGAAAATGGTTTTGAAAGGAAAACCTAAGAGTTTTGAAAATGAAATAATAATAATGTGTTGTGGAATCACGGGGGTGGGTGTCGACAATATGGTAGGAAAATGATACTATAAGAAACTAATTTTCAGACACGACCGTGGTTGCGAGAGTGGGACCATGATGGGTTTGTGTCGGTAAATTGATAAGATATCAATTGTCAGATACGACTGTAGTCACCGAGCTTGAGACGGTGTAGGCTGATCTTGGTATATGAATCAGGTGTTCGAGTCACTGATGGGACGTCATAAAAAGACGTATGTCCGTGCATATGAAAAGAATTTGAGGTCAGTTGGTTAGGGCGGTGTCCTCCCGCACGAGGAACTTCACTGCGGCATTGCAGGGAGGTAGGGGAAATGGTGTCCTCACCTATTGCTTGTGTGTCTAGTTACCCTTGATCAATGTAACATTAATAAGAAAAGTGGAAATTAATAAGAGAAGTGTGTGGATTTGTGAAAATGAAAAGATGTGGTTTGGCTAGGAGTGGACTTGTGCTTGGTCCTAAAATCCTAGAAATAAATAAGAATTGTGTTTTAACTAGGTACTAGCTCATGTTTGTAGTTTTGGTTTTGAGCCTTGTGAGGCATTGTGTTTTAGGCTGGACCAAGTCATGAATATCGATTTCTTGAGATATGAGAATGGTTTTAAAAATGCAAAAAAGAAAGAAATATGAATTTTGGGAAGGAATATGGTTTTGGGAAGAAATCTCAAACATTGAAAAAGTGAATTTGAGTTTTGAAAAAAAGCTTGTTTTGGAAACAGAGTTTCAAGCGTTTTAAAGGAAAGAAAAATGGTGTTCTGAAATGGATTTTTAAAGAAAACCATGTTTTATAAATCAAAAGCTGTGTTTTGTGGTTTTTGTCGAGTTTGTTGTATGTGTGTTTGGGACGTGTACTAGGTGACTTAGATGTCACTCACGCGTGCTTTGTTTGGTTTTCAAGTGCAGGTTAGAGTGTAGTCTAGTTCCGGTGCCTAAATAAGAGCTACTAGCCGCACATTGTTTCTTAGAGGTAAGCCTTAGTTACAGTTATTTAATTATTACTGTAATTAGTATAATTGTTTATGATACTATGATTTAGGTAGTGTACCTGGATTAGGGTGTTACAAGTTTGGTATTTGTGTGGAAGATGCCTTGAGATCCATCCTCTTGTGATTGCATCTAGGTGAAGTATGAGGCTTTCCAAATGTGTGGTGTTGCTCTAGATACTCTGAATGAGGATAGAGTTATCTGAGAGGTGCTACACGTTAGGGTCGCATATTTGTACTGTGCGTTTGTGTTGTGTGTTTGGGGGTTGGTCCATAGTGTGGTGTAGCCCAGTGTGTTGATTTTTGTGTACTGTTTTGGATGTTTTGTGCATTTTGTTTGTTAGTGAGTAGAATGACGTAGTGCTGTTTGATTTGTAGAGATTTTCTTCCCTTTGGCTCTTTTGAGTTTTCCACGATAAAGACTGGGGTTAAGCCAAGGAGGTTGGCTTCCCATCTCTCTTGTGATGAAACCGTCAAACGGCCAAGTTGGGGTGACTCGGGTTGTACCTAAGGCTTGTTGTTTTAGGTCTTGGTGAACTGTCCTTGGGAATTCGATAGAGGCATCTTCAAGATAGAGCCATGATGGTGGGAGACCATCTATGAGTAGATGGCTCGGTTGATTTCGACTTTTGTATTGGCTTTGCCTTCTAGAAGTGGTGATTCTTCTATAAATAGTGATGGATTGTGAATCTAACTTGGGTTGTATTCTTGTGCAACATAACAATGCTGTAGGCTCACTAGTTAATGGAATCACGACAGAGAACTACTTGACTTAGGATTTTGGGACGATTGCTGTAGTGTGCGCACCGAAGCTTGGGCAACACTATCTTGTGCAGACCAGCTTGAAGGCTTTATTGATCCTCCATGTTGGCAAAGAGTTGCCAAGGATGTGCCTGGTTGGTGTTTTGCAGGTGATTTTGGCATGGCCAAGGGTGCTTCAGGGTGTGGATCTGTCTTTCATCATGGATATTATCCAAATCCTTGATTTGAAGGAGTAGGTCTTGACAAAGCAAGGTGAATCCGCCTGTGTTATGTTGTGACACCTTGGAAGTTGTGTGAATATCCACTAGAGAATATGAGATAGACATCCATGCATAGTATTCTTATCTATTCAACTAAAATGAAATTTCGAGAACGAAATTCTTTAAATAAGATGCTAACACCTGCGGTGTATAATGGATTGGGAGAGTATACTTATAGTGCATTTTTATGGCACAGAAATTTTACAGCTTTAACCCATAACTGACTTTGCTTTTAAGTGGATTTGGATAGTTTTTGGGATTCGAGCGCTTCTTCTGCTTCGTCATGCCGTGACTTGCAAAATAGATAAAAAAATATATGAAAGAATAGAGGCAGAGAAAGAAGAAGAAGAGGAAGGGAGGAGGCTGGTGTCGCTGTTGCACACCACCGATCTCTTGCCATCATCCATGCCGTCGACCTTCCGTTGCCACCGATGCTGCCATGGAGAGGCTTGGGGAAGGAAGAGAAGAAATAGAGGAAGGAGAAGAGGAGAGCAGCTGTTGCCGATCCGCCATGCTTGTGCAACTGTTGAAGCTCGCGATTGTGCTCTTGGCCACCGTTGTTACATAGAGGAGGAAGATGAGGAAGAAAGAGACAAAGAGGGAGATCTAAGAGCTGTGAGGGAGGATGTTGCCGCTCACCGCCATGCCATTGCTCTTCCTTGTTGCGACCGCAACCAAGTGGGTGTGGGAGTCGACATCAGTGAATGGTACTCAACCTATATATCTAAGAACTCTTCTATCTATTTTAATGTGAGATATGCTGTGGCGACGTGTAGTGACTGCACTGGCCTCCTCCCTTCCTTTTCTTCTTCTTTCTTTACCTCTGTTCTTTCTTTCTTTTTTTTCCCTCTATTTTGCAGGTTGCGGCATAATGAAGAAGAAGAAGAAGCTCTTGGATCCCAAAAGTTGTCTAAGTCCACTTAAATGCAAAGTCAGTTCCAGGTCAAAGCTATAAAATTTCGGTACTGGGAAAACACACCAGGTATACGCACTAGGTAAACTTGCTTGAGCCATTGCAGACCATGGGTGTTACAATAAAACCAGATCACATCTCATCTTTACTTAGAATAACCTCTTCCTAGCTACAAATCTTTACAGAATAACCACTTACATTCATAAGAAAACACTGCCAAAAAGAACTAGATCATGTCACCTTTGTTTTTGAAATTATTTCAAGTGTTCATGATTTGGCAGTCATTGTTTTAACATCAGTTAAATGAGCTGTGGAACCCACTTTCGCTGCCAATCAAAACAGTAACCTAAGAGAAATATCTAACAAGTTGAGAGATTTGTTGCGTACCTTATCATCTCTCTAAGTTAACTTGGCTACCTTACCATCTCTACATTTTTGATTGGCAGCTACAATGACTCTAGCTAGCAGCATGTCTAGCTCAGAGTGGAAGGTGTATAGCTTTTGATGGAAATGTAGGAGTTTGGGTTTTCTATGTTTAGTTGTATGAGAAGTCATGGGAGCTTTTACCCTTTCTAGTTATGGATTGAAAATGTGATGTCTATGCATGCAATGTCAGACCTAGCCTATAGGATTGCCATTGTTTGCAGGGTTTTTTTTTCCAGTGCTAGCCAGATCTTTAATTTGTTGCAATATTCTAGCCAATTGATGCTCTATATGGTCATAATGTGCAATTGATATGTTGTTCTTCTATCATAGAATGTGTGCATAATTTTGATTTACCATCAAAATTCTTCACAACATATAAGCTTCATGTGCATGAAAATTGTGGTTTATTTGCTGCATATCTACAGAGACTGTTATGACAGCCACAATTTACATGTTTCTTGTAGTGGATCATTAAATTATCTACAGAGAAAAATTGGTATTGTTGAATTTGCAACATATTGGCAGATTTTTATCTTAGTTTATTCTCATATATAAAATGATCATTGCTGTTTCTTCTAAAAGTACTTATCTTCAAGGGCTTTAAGTTATGGAATTTGTTCCAAATCGGGGAAGATGTTTTTTTAACCAATGTAAACAAGTTTATTTTTATGTTTAAATAAATATGCATGAAACTAGTGTGAAGACCACCTCTTTACTCTGGCATTTTTCTCAATAGCTCAGAATAGATCTTTGTTATTTGGATTATTATTATTATTATTATTATTATTAAATTGTCTATGTTTCACCATCATTGTTGTTTTTGATCTGAAAATTAGAAATATTGTTTACTTTCTAATTAGTGGACGTGCCATCCTTTCGTAAAATGTGTTTAGTGATTTCATATTTAACAATCTCCAAATTTTCAACTAATTTTTTTATGCATGGAAATCAGGATGCATCTAGTCATCCTCTGTAACATATGGGGTACTAAGTAATGGGTGCGAATATGTGTTTTTTATAGGGACGAAGTCATAATTTTAAGACATGGGGGCTAATATAACATATAATTCTCTGAGGAATGTATTTGTACACAGATCATGTGTTTTAGAACGACTTAGAATTCGTCATTGTGCTTGTTCACTTAGTTGGGCTCTCATGCAAAGACTAATCTGTTTCTAATTTTTCTTACTCATACGCATAGAAGTTTAGTTAAAGTTGATAAGAAATAACAAAAAAAAAAAACCAAGTTTACAATAAATTAATTAAAATGTTACAATTATCATCAATTCATCAAACCAACTAGAGGTTTGAAGACTTAGGGAACTGTAGTATAAGATCTTAGAAAAAATCGAAACTTTATTAGCATTAGGGTTTCTTGTTTTGTTTCTCAAAGAGACATAGTCGGGATTTTCTTTTGCCACGAGTTGTTGTTGTTGAGGGAATTTTTGCATTCCTGGTCAAGATTTTAAGAAATCGATTTTTTATTTGCTTTGCTTGGTTTTAATTTTTAATTTTTATAGGGGTTTCATTGCAAGGACCTTTTTAATGATCTATAGTATGTTTGCCAAAACGTGGAGAAGGTTAAGGCAGTTCAAATAGAGGAGTTGACTAAAATGTTGTGGCATTATAACCTAATTCCATCAGAGTCTGAATCTTGATGTTAACATTGTTAAGATTAGTATCACTGTTTACAAAAAAAAAACATTGTGAAGATTAGTCCTACAATTTATTTATCTTTTGAAACAAAAATGTGGTGGGGCTTGCATCTCACTCAACCCCATCACCCTCACAAAAAGAAACGTCCTCTTTGGTATCAAAGGATTGTATTTGGTAATTATCTAAGAAAGCTACTAAGGAAATTGAGCAATCAGAAGTCTCTAGTTTGACTCCCACAAGATCAAGGGTGTAACCAAGTGAAGCTTGAGTGACCTATCTTTTGTTTGACTTGACTTGTTTATCTCAACGAGTTCAGAAGTTAACCCATGGCTTGATTTGTCAATGTTCACGAGTCCAAATGAGCCTAAGATTTCCTATTTTCTTTTTGAGTTTCTATATGAGTGTAAGAAATCTAAAATGGGATGAAAAATAATATAAGTTTAATTCTAAATCAAAGATCAACCAACATGAAAATATTGAATGATTACCTCACACCTAATATTAAAAAACAAACATGCGATGCTTTGTGCCCCTTGGTAATATAAACATGCTAGTGTGTTTTCTAGTTAAGATACATTTGTAAGATAAAACATTTTTCTTGACGAAATCAAGCTGACTTGATCTTGTGTTTAGCTCTTTAAAGCTCAAATTGGACTTCTAATCGAACAAGTTTGCAAGCCCAAGAAAAAGTAAATCCTATTAATTAAGCGGAAAGGGGAAAAGCCATGGAGCAATGAAACACAATAGATTTGTTCTTTAAATTCTAAATTTATTTCTCATAACTTTTCAAAACAAAATGGATACATTGGTTTAGTCTTTGAACTCATTTGTTGATTTATTCAATTTCCTTTTTTATTTAATTAATTTTTTGGTTTATTTATTTATTTGATAGCATATTTTAAGCTAATAAAACTATATGATAATAATTATAAACAACATTTCTCAAGAAAGTTTAATTTTCATTTATTAATGATTTTCGTGAAATCATATTAACTTGGTGGAGAGGGGAAAATGAATGGAGCAACCAGAGAGCTCTATAACCTCATAACTTCTAAAACAAAATGGACAAATTAGATTCCTCTTTTAATTCATATATTGATTTATTCATTTTTATTTTTTATTTAATTTATTTTTTAGCTTTATTTTGATTATATTTAATAATGTATTTTAAGCCATTAAAATTATATAATAATAATCATAGTCAAAACTTGTCAACCAATGTGGGACACATTGGTTTCATGTTTTTATTCATTTGTTGATTTTTGAATTTAATTTTTATTTGTTAATGATTTTCATGCAAGTAAAACTATGTAGTGAACAAAACTTCCTTAAAAGTACGTGGATGTCCTTTAATCTTTGTAAATCTATAAATTGTATAAGACAAATAAATCTAACACGACAAAATTCCAGTAGCAAAGAGAGACTCATGTCGTGCTTTCAAAAAATTTTTTTTTGACAACGACATATTTCTATTATAAAATTTTTATTTCTTTGTTCTCCTTTTCTTTTCCTTACTTCTAAATTATTATTATCTTCTTATTCATCTTCATGAGTTTAAGATTGAAGCTTCTTTGTTTTAAATTTAACATACAATTATATGTTTTTGAGTATATTATGTTTCAATTATTATTGCAATATTGAGATTTTTATGTTATTTGTTAATTTGTTGATTTTTTTTCCTTTTCTTTTCCCACACATTGCATAGGCTTCTCACTAGTAGAAACTATTAGAGAAGCCATGATGAATTTTAGATTGCTTATAATTTATAGCTTTACACAAAGTCAAATTTGGTCATTAGAAGCATTAGATTGACAATTGATTATTAGTGAAACTATTCTAAAAATGGAAATAGAAATTATCATATATAGACAATGTAATACTCTTATTTAATAATTAAAACATATGGAAACCCCACCTTGACGATATAATACGTGCACCAATATCATGACAAGTTTAGGTGTAACAATACCATCAGGGTACCATATTATTAGTGGGTTACAAACTTAGAATGTGTATCTGACAGGTGGTAAGGTCTCAAAACGAAGTAGGGAGGGTTACCTTCTGCATTCCATCTTGCACTACTTTATAGAGAAACTTGGGAAAGGCTGTGCATGTATGTCCATACTCTTACCTTCAATTTCTTTGGTTTCATTCTCACAAATAAGATTGCCCCTCTTCTTTCAGAGAATGTCAACAGCTTTAACAATGACACCATAGGAACATACTATGTGTCTTTTGCTTGCGTGGATGTTTTGTTTCATGGTTTAAAACTGTTTCTGTCTTTACATCTTGGTTTTGAAAAATAGCAAGGCCGTTGTTGTAGCAGAAACAATCTCCGTTAGCCTAGGTTGCAATATTGTCCCCATGGTTGAAATTCTAGCTAGAGCTACCAACCCTCTCACAACTTTTGTTCCTAGAATCCCGGCCGGAATCTTTTTTGACTTAGAAGTTGAACCAAATGTAATTTGACTAGCTAATTTCTGTCCAAACGCCAATGATTGGAGTATGTGTAAAAGTCTAGAAGCTGTTATTCAAAGATTCAAAGGAAGAAGGAGAAGAAATCAGAAATCATACACAAACACAAGAATTTACGTGGTTCACCAAATAGGTACGTCCACGGATGGAGAGCGGGAGGAGGTTGTTTCACTAGATCAAATGGGGATACAAATGTGTTTTACCAAATTGGGTGCCCTAGCCAAGTTTAAATACTTGGGCACCTTAAATGGTCAAAAGACCAAAATACCCCTAGTACAAGTTATAACCAAATTCAAGACACATATTTAACAAACTCCACCTTGTCTTGAATTACAACCTCCACCTCGAGCTGAGCTCTCCATCACAATGACCCACGAGGGGTCAGCAGCATCCATATATGTTGAGCAAGTCCAAGCAATGCTTGAACTTACTCTCAACCACCCCTTTCGTGAACATGTCGGCTGGATTATCTCTTGTGTTGATCTTCAAAATCTTTATCTGGTCTTCATTTCTGAGGAAGTGATACCTGATATCAATGTGTTTCGTGCGATCATGAAACACATTGTCCTTTGTCAAACAAATGGCACCAAGACTGTCACAGAAAATATCTGCTCTGTCAATCTGCACTCCAAAGTCTCCAAGTAGCCCTCTCAACCAAATTCCTTCCTTTGCGGCCTTAGTCATTGCCATGTATTCAGCCTCAGTAGTTGAGAGTGAAACAGTAGGCTGAAGAGTAGACTTCCAACTAACAACTGAGCCTGTCACAGTAAAGACATAACCTGTGAGGGATCTCCTCTGATCAACATCACCTGCATAATCAGAATCAGAAAATGCAGCCATGCTGCAGCTCTGCTTGACGCCATATATCAGCCCTACATTAGGTGTTCCCTTCAAATATCTGAATATCCTCTTCACGGCCTGCCAATGCTCCTTGCCAGGGTTGGACATGTACCTGCTGACAATACTAAGAGGATAAGCCAAATCAGGGTGGGTACATATCATGGCATACATCAAACTACCAACAGCCTGTGAGTAAGGAACACGCTGCATATGTTCCTTCTCAGATTGCGTCTGTGGAGACATAGCTGATGACAAACGAAGATTCCTGTCATAAGGCGTCCCAATGGCTTTACATGAAGCCATACTAAATCTGCTAAGAATCTTCTCTATGTAGCTGCGCTGATGAAGAAAGAGTCTTCCTGCTTTCCTGTCTCTTTGTATCTCCATCCCAAGTATCTTGCCTGCTGGGCCAAGATCTTTCATTTTAAATTCAGATTTCAAAACATTCTTCAAATCTTGTATCACCTTGATATCCTTGGCTGCAATCAAGATATCATCCACATACAAGAGCAAATACACATGTGTGCCATTTTCTAATTGTTTTACATGCACACATGAATCAAAACAGCTACGAACAAAGCCAACTTTAGTGATAAAGGTATCAAACCTTTTATACCACTGTCTGGGAGATTGCTTAAGTCCATACAAGGACTTCTTCAGCTTGCAAACCAGGTCTGATTTCTCCTTAGCAACAAAACCTGTTGGCTGTTCCATCCAGATTTCTTCTTCCAAATCACCATGTAGGAAAGCTGTTTTTACATCTAGCTGTTCAAGCTCCAAATCCTTTGCAGCAACAAGAGCCAAAAGGATTCTAATAGATGTGTGTTTAACCACGGGTGCAAATACTTCATTGTAATCTATGCCTTCCTTTTGTGAGTAGCCTTTAGCTACCAATCTCGCCTTATATTGTATCCCATGGTTGCCT
>JAMKQA010016940.1:0-11176 GCA_024699735.1 Posidonia australis
CACAGGGCAGCCCTTCGCCATCAAGATCCTTGACAAGAAGCGGATTCTTGCTCTCAAGATCGACGATCAGGTAACGTGTCTCATGTTCTCCTCCTCCTTCCCATTCTCAAGATTTGTGTTCCTATTTCTTGATTCCCTTTTCTTTCCTTCAGATAAAGAGAGAGATTGGCACATTGAAGCTGTTGAGGCATCCAAACGTCGTTCGTCTCTATGAGGTCGGTTGTTAACTTCCTTTTTCTTTTCTGTTTCCAATCATCGTCTCCCGTCTCTTCTTCTTCGAAATTTCAGAACCCCCTTTTCTCTTTCTACATCAATTCCACCTTTTTTCCCCGCTTGCTAGTTGGTCAGTATGGTTTTTCTGACGTAGGTTGGGTTGTAAGTTGTAACAACACCCCGAAAATTCCAATGTTGAAGATCACTGCGATCTCATTCCCACCTGGTCAGATATCGAGAGATCTATTACTTGGGGGCATAGCATGTGGCGGCAGTACAGAGCACCATCTCTTTTTTTTAGGGGAGGGGGCCTTTTGCAAGGACTATTGTCTTGTTGTCTTGTACAGGACTATTATTATTTTCAAAACATACGAAAAAAAGGCAGCCACCCTTTTTTCCTCTCTCCTTCCGTGAGGGAAAGGTTTCCGTTTCCGTGCTGGTTGTGGTATCATCAGGCTTCAATTCTCCCTTTCCGTGTGCCTGGCAAATGATTGAGTTCTCGATACAAATACCAAACAGTATTTTACTTGAATTACAATCAAAATACCATATTATATTCTTATGATAAATTGGTTATGTAGAAGCAAGAACCAGGAAAAGTACCTTCAAAAAAATTTACCCACTTAATTGGAAAGAGTCTTTTCTAAAATCGACGCCGTTTCAGGAAATAATGGATGAACTTGGTCCCTATGTTGGTTCGGTCGGTGTGTTCTACTGTTGGTGTGTTAGACTTTCAGGTACTTCAAGACAAAAGCAATTACGTTGGACCGGTTCATTTCATGGACCATCTTCCGTGTAAGATAAACATCCCGGCATCATCATTCTAATTTCTACGCATGGCATCCTCCTTTTTCTATTCTTCCTCCAAATGCGCACGTCTGGACATAGATTTCCGAATATTATTATTTCCTGACAAGGAGAAGTTATATTTATTTTATTTCCATTCAATCTTGCGTGGGGTATTAAGGTTTTTCTGTAGGAGACGTGATAAGGCTCACATGATCCTATGCCATAAAATATATAAGCTTCTTGTTTAGATATTGCGTTCACCAAGTTGGGCTATTTACCAATAATTGTCTCGACGGAATGCAAAAAGACTTTATGTTGGAAAATGGAGATCTTCTTGGCTCTTGCCGCGGAATATATTTGTTTTTGCTAGATGGTTTAGGGTCCCAGTGCACAACTTGTTCCCATAAATAAGATAATAGATGAATTAGCGTCACACATGACACATGCTGTCAGAAACAAAACTATATCAGTTTTTATAATTTGTGGAGTCCGTAGGATGTCTTTCTTCTCGTTTCTGGATTATGATCGATCACCACTGTAGATCAGACGCCGTGCAAGTTTTGTAGTTTTGCTCCGCTTTATTATCACTACCTACCATACAGGACTGTTTTATTTGAATTAAAATACATACTACTGGCTTATATCAGATACGACTTTAATTGCTTTCTTCTGTTATTGCACATTATATTCTGCAGGTATTGGCAAGCAAGACTAAGATTTACATGGTCCTTGAGTACGTTACTGGGGGTGAATTGTTTGATAAGATTGTGAGTGCCTAAATTACAACATTTACAATTAGAGAACTGAAAGAACCCGTGCTTTAATTTGTATTCCTAAAACTAAGTTATGCAGACACTGAAAGGGAGGTTCCAAGAAGATCAAGGCAGGAGGTTATTTCAGCAACTAATTGATGCCATAAGCTACTGCCATGACAAGGGAGTCTACCATAGGGATTTGAAGGTAATTACCATTTTACAGTAACATGGCATTCGCTTTGCAAAAGAAGCTGTTGATGTTAGTTAGCCTTGCTAATAAATTGTACAACAACAAACTTTCCATGAAAGTGCTTTGGCAATAGTTGACGTTTTTGTCAAGATTAAGGTACCTTACTAACTTGTGGAAAAAATCTACCTATTGTACTTAAATATATTTTCTTAAAAATTCAAAATAGTCCCCAATAGAAACTGATTGATGCTAAAATTTATTTAAGGGTAGCATTCCTTTTCGTTTTCTTACTTACAAAGTAGAGAACTACGTATAAAAAAAACTTCATTAAGTTTCACTTCTTTGTATAGAATGTATTTACATCCTGTGTTATTATCATGATACTCCAAAGGACTAAATGATATCTGTATTTCAAGTTCTGAATGAAAACCATGCAATGCTTTGATGTACCAATCAATTCAAACATCAGCTTGTATTTGATGTTATAACTTATAGCTGATGCTTATGTTTTACTTATGCAGCCTGAAAATGTTCTTGTTGATTCGGAAGGGAACATAAAGATATCTGACTTTGGTCTAAGTGCTTTACCACAACATCTTGGTGTAAGTTTGCACATACAATTTTTTTTTTCAGATAACAATTGTTTGTGACTGAATCATAATTAGTATCTTGCCATCTTGATGTTTTATTACTGACAAATAACCTTATGTTACAGAATGATGGATTGCTACACACAACCTGTGGCAGCCCTAACTATGTTGCTCCTGAGGTGAATGGCTTGATACGTTTAACTTTGTGTAGGACTATGGCTCCTAATTATACAGAAAAGATCTCATTGATATCCTCTGTAATGTTCTGTTAGGTTTTAACAAATAGAGGCTATGACGGAGCTATGTCTGATATCTGGTCTTGCGGAGTTATCTTATATGTTGTTCTTACAGGCTATCTCCCATTTGATGACAGAAACCTTGCGGTTCTATACCAAAAGGTAATAGAAGTGAGCTACAGCTTTAATTGCTGAAGTAGTAGTATATACTATCTTCTTTGTGCTTGTAATGGATATAATGCAGTGTATACTTGTTATGTAAACTAAAATGTATTCGTCATGTTTATTAAGATGAACTAGAGATTTATAATTCATTTTGAATGGTTTCAGTCTATTTTTATGTCAATTTTTTTCTCACTATCAAGTTTGTGCAAGATTATTACAGAAATCTGATAATAATTCTATGCTTCTTTCAGATATTCAAAGGAGATGCCCACATTCCTAAGTGGCTTTCCCCTGGTGCTAAAAACATGATAAGGAGGATTCTTGATCCAAATCCAAAAACTCGAATAAACATTGATGGGATCAAATCAGATGATTGGTTTATGCAAAATTATACTCCAGCAATTCCTAATGATGAAAAAGACATATATATTGAAGATGACGTGTTTTTTATTAACGAGGTACAATAAAAAATTCAGCTTACCTAGGTTCTGCTGGCTCTTCAGTTTTATTTTGATTTAAGTAAAACGTAATTTTTTTTTGTCATAGCCAACTGATAGAGATGGCCAAGGAAACATCCCATGCCTCACCAATGCTTTTCAGCTGATTGGGATGTCATCATCTCTGGATCTCTCAGGTTTTTTTGAGAAAGAGGTGAGCTTTACAATATATGGTATGAGTATTTTATTAGCTACTTCTTTGATCCCTTACCTCGTAACTCGAAACCTAAACCACCTTCTGTCCATTCACAAACCAAGTCTATGCATTTCTGAGATTATCTTTGCATCTTTATTAAAACTGACTTTTTGATGCACAACCATCCTTTTAAGCTTAAAAGCCATCAAGTGATTGTGTACTGCAATGTTGAACTTTATTATCTCTTTTAGATATTCAAGAAGCTTTGCATATTGCAGGATGCTTCCGAGAGGAAGGTCAAATTTGCATCGAATCATTGTCCAAAAGATTTATGTGAAAGGATAGAGGACATTGCAGCAGGGATAGGGTTTCAAGTTCAGAAAAGGATTGGAAAGGTTTGCATGCTAAAACTCACTATGCAGTCAAATGATTACGCTACTAGAGTGGATGTTGTTTCTTTATGATCATAATGATCTACGCTAGAACTTGTCTGGTGGAGTGTCATATCCTGCATCTAGTGTTATTAGCTTGAAGAAGCAGTGCATTGTAAATGATGTTTTGAGTATATAGGCCTTATAAACTTGTGCTGGTGGCTACAAAGCTCAGATAGATTCTTTTGCCACTCCATATACTAATTTCTCGTTACGGTCTCAATGGGAATTTTAATCCCTTTCATTTAACTTTCAGCTTAAACTAATGAAATCATGCAAGAGCTTGAAGAATCACTGTGGTCTCTGTTCGGTTGCTGCTCAGGTAAATAATTACATTGGAAGTTTTCTATTTGGTTTTTATTGACGTGTTTTGACAAGAAATTTGGATTTATATAAATGAACCTCAAAAACTTTTACCTTCTACTGTGAATTTTATCTATATTTCATTTCCGGATGTGAAATGTGCATTTGATTTTCCTAAACAATCACCTTCTTTGATTTCTTGCAGGTATTTGAGCTGAGCCCATCTCTGTCTGTGGTTGAACTTAGTAAATCACATGGTGATTCCTCACAGTATAGAGAGGTAAGAATTCTTAAGCGCAAAGGCATGTTACATTTTTTCTTGATATTGAAAGGATGCCTTTTATTAACATTCCATTTTGTGTGTCTTTGCAGTTGTGCACCAAGTTATCAAACGAGTTAGGCATATGTAAAAGCCAACCGTTTTTGACTTGCCAACCTCGTATTGTGGAGCTCCCGGTATTGAGCGGAGAAATGCCTGTTGCCGCCGTGTGATTTTGTCTACCCTTTATTTTGTTGCTCTTTTAAAGAAACGATATCCGGCAACTATTGTTTTGCTCGTCATTTGAAGTGTACAGTGTAGTGAGGCATGAGCACTCAGCTGAAGTTCATATCGGCTGTCAGTTTGTTCAAAATGACAATGCAAGACTAGTACAACATTCCTCGGTTACATTCCATCTGTAAAATTTTCCATGCAGTGGGTATTTGTGCTATAAAATTTTTGAATAATGGCGACTTGCTTCCAAACTACGAGCCGCACGCACGTGTAACACTCTACGTTGCAAAAAATAAAAATAAAAAAAAAATAAATCCAAATTTGATAATCTTCTGAATTCCGATACTTGGGCATGATTACTGTCCATAAGACGTGTAAATGCTGCAGCCACCTATTTTACGAAAGTACAAATAGGTTAAATCTTATTTATAAATAGTTTTAAGTGCACAGTCTATATATGTTATCTTGGATTTGCACATAAATTTCTTTCTTAGGTTAATGTGAGTATATTAAATTAATATCTTTCTAACCTCTTTGCTTAAATTATGTGATTCCACTCGTCTTATGGTTTTAGTAACCATACGAGTTATTTATTACCGGTGTGATAGGAAATGGATCGTATTGATGTCAATAAAAGTAACTTAGAATGGATATACAAATGTAATATGGTCTTCAAGACGCTCTTCAACTAGTATCACGTTGAACAGCATTCTGGATATACAAATGTAATATGGTCTTCAAGACGCTCTTCAACTAGTATCACGATCAACTTTTCAATCTTACTGATGTTTAACTCATTATTTTTTACAATCCTATTTTCATACAAAAAATACATGTTTGAACAGTATTCTGTGGAGGAGTTTGTCTGTCTTAACGTCTCACCATCTGTAGGATTTTCGAAAGGTTAACCATACATTAGGAAAGCTTGTTCATCTTACATTTAGGTGAGTTGTCCCTTCACCTGAAGGACAAAATCATACGATACGTCCTCTTGGTATCCTAACTCGGTACTCGAACCTTACACCTAGACTCTGCCAGCATCCACCAACAACTTAGTACCTGTAGCAACTAGGATATTATGTCTAGCTACTCAGGAGGCTCATATCTCCCAAGTCTATTGCCACAATACCACTAGGTATGGACAATACCCTGAGTTTCGGTACCTGGAGCAACCAGTGATGTTGGGACGACACCTTGACCTGAGGACTTCAACCTTGATTTTGTGAATGATAATTTAGGAGTTTCATACCTCTGAGATCTAGATGACACTTTGCTTATGACCTCTTGGTCTAGGTGACGTATTCAACCACTCAAAAATGTTATCATACTTCCTAGTTCAGATCACACGCCCTTCGGTAGATTGGTCCATCACACCAAAAAAACCACTGAAAATCCTTTTTAAAATACCAATACATTACTTTTGAAATCCTTTTTCAAAATCATTTATGTATTACCAAGGTATTTGTGAAACTAAACAACATTTAAGTATTTAAAACACTGGAAACTAAAATACCAATGCATTAACTATCTATATCTAAATTGGGCTTTTGGGCTGTGGGACCTACCCTTGTAGCCAACCTGCCATGTAGTTGTTACACCCTTGTGTTGACCGACCTCTTCGACACTTGAGCTCATTGATGTTTGGTCTCACAACTTTATTAGCCTTCCTCCCACGCACTTGGATGGGGCTGGCCATTTTCCACAATAAAGAACACCCTTTTGCTTCATTGGCAGACCCTACCCTCTTGCAGTGACACCACCCATTCCGAACATCCCAGTCCACAACCATTGCACACACAGGCATCCACAGCACCCCTATAGGCCTCCTCTGTCTGCCTTCATCTCCGCCAAGCACCATCCAACCGTTGCGAGCCGAACGTCGATAGGACAACCCATAAGGGCATACTGGTCACCGCTTTTTTCTGCCATGCAAACCAAAGCTTATTTTCTTTCTTGTTTTCACTGTGGGCTTGTTTTTTTTTTTTTTGTGTGTGTCCATTTCATGGTTGCGTTTGCTCGAATTATCACTGTTTATTTTCATGCATTCATGCCATTCCCCACCACTGATGATGGGTTGTGCAGCTTGTGTTCGGCTAAGGGTTGAAGCACGAGGTTGGTGCACCTAGAGGCACCCACACTCTTCCCCATTCTCCACTGAGCTAGCCAGGAGGTTACTTGGCATTCACGGCCATTGGTAAGGATGGTCGAACCGATGAACTCAGGTGAAGTCCGATGAGGTCGGGGAGGAGACATCGCAGCACCCAATTGCATTCGCACAACATCCTCATCATTCCACCTTGCTTTCCCATCTCACAGAACCTATATAACATTGTTGAGCATTAGATAGCATACCATTCCACCCTGTACATCTCATCTACATTGACATATAATCAAGCACGCATTTTAACATAGGCGAGCACATACATGCATAAGTCACATGCGAGTGATAAGTTCAGAAAGACTAACTTGTTGGGTGTGTGGGGGTGCTTAACACCTTCTCCACACGTAACAGGAATCCTTGTCCATTTCTCTGGCCTATAATGACCTTTGTGTCTCATCCCTTAGATGTAGAGCATTGCATCACATTTTCATTGTCTTGCATTCAGTTTTCCTCATCTTCCCGTCAAATAGACTACGTAGCGACTTCTATTTTCTTTTCTTGCATCCTTCAACTTTTGCCATGGTTTTCACCGTAACTTTGCTTGGCTTCGTGCATTTGGCCTTTTCACGTCACGCACGAGGTGTTCGCTGGCATGGTTACAGGAATTGGCGACTCCATTGAGGACATGCAGATTCCAGCTTTCACTTTTGCTTTTTGCTTGCATGGTTTTTTCCTTTTATTCGCCTTCACGTGCATTTGCTTGTTTGTCATTTCATTTGCATTTGCTTCTCATTGCATACATGCTTTTATTTGCCTTTTGCTTGCTAAATGTTTTTCTCTTTACACACATGCTATGTCACTGCACTTACACATACCATGTTGCTTGCCTTTTGATGTGATGGATGTTTTCTTTCTATTCACCATCATGTTAACACAACACACGCACATGCCATGATCATGCTTTTTGCTTGATGTATGATCATGTTAACACGACACATGCACATGTCATGATCATGTTTTTTGCTTGCTTGCCTGTCATACTTGGGTGTTTTCTTTCCCTTTCGCACTTGTCATCTTAGGAAAAGTAGAAACTTCTTTGCTTTCCCTTACTGGCTTAACATAAAACTACAAAAATAAAATAATGTTTAAGTGGAACTAGATACTTCAATGCACTCTCTCCTCTATTTGATTTAATAAAAATGCAAGTAAAAGACATAAAGTATCTCGCATGAGCAATCTAGAAAGCATGTATCTTCTCCTCTCTTGTGTTCACCCATAGTCTGAGAAGGGCAGTTTCGGTCTTTCATTCTATAGCTTTGGCATAGGATGAGTTGTCGGTTTGCTCCCCCTTGTCTAGGGTCACGTTGGTGTTATTAGCGGGTACAACCAACTACTTTAGTAGGGGTCGAGGACACCAACGCACCACCCATTCACTACCTGAGCTTTGGCCTGGATTTAGAGCAGTGACCTTATTTTCTACTCAGAGTCAAAATCAATTACTCATGCATAGCGCATACTAAAGCATTCATTTGCATTTCGCATGCAACCTTAATCATTTGCATTGCGTTTTTACAGGTTTTGATACCTATTGTTGCTTTACCTGTTTGCGCAGATAGCGTCGTGTAAGGTCCTCAACTAGGAACTCGAGCGTCATTGTCATGGGTAGCCTCCCGTGGTCCTTCCTTTTTTCCTTCTCTCTTTTGGGCTATTTGTGGCTCTCAACAATAGCTTGTCCTTGAGCTCGTGCCTAGTCTTCTATTGCAACCCTGTCAGTGTTCACTCACGCTTTGCTATGGTTCGACAAGCCAGTGAGCCTCCTTCTGCTACTCTAGAGGAGATTCCACTTTAGGCTCCTCCATCTCCTGCTTTGACCCCTTGTGCTTCTCCTTCCTATTCCCATGTGCATCACTCTCGAGTGAATGAGGAATCCGTACCTCCTTCGGGACAAGGGCAGACCCTCGCCGAGCAGGAGCCTGTCATTGAATCTACTTTGGTGACCACTACTCGAGCTCTAGAAGTGTCTCCTGTCGTCTCCTCCTAGGGATTTCCTACTTCAGCTTCCTAGTCAGCTGCGGCGACCTCTGCGATAGGTCCTTCATTTTTTGCATCCTTTCCTTTCTTTCCTTCATCCCTCGACGTTGTTGCCAATGGGCCCCTGTCTATGCAATTGTAGCATATGATAGCTCTTGTGCAGCAGTTGCAGGACTTGGTGTTTGCTTGTAATCCTATGCTTGTTTCGACCCCCAAGGTTCTGGTGTGCCTTGTCATAGCTCTGTAGGTTCACTTCACTACACCTCTGACCCTGTCATCTTTCCAACGCTTCACTACCCCAATGATGACAACACCTTCCTAGCCTCTTACATTTGCACAACATTCTACACAACATGTATCTCCGTCATCTGGTGGCCAACCCTTCAGTTTGGCAGGAGCACAGCATCCCTCAAGCACATTGCCTGGTGTCGTGCCGATGCAACAGTTGTGGGTCTCACACTCTACACCTTTCATAGCATCACATGGCATCTACCCATCTCCTTTGCATCAAATACTCGCCCCTACATTCATGCCACTACATCCTGCACCTTTGCACGAGTATGCCAGCCCTTATGCTTCGACATCAGGAAGTATAAAGGTAGATCCGGAGGAACGCTCATGCATGACCCATACAACATATGTGGGACCTACCTAAGCTATAATATCACCAACAATAGCAACCTCAGACGCCTTCCTTACTAGGATGGATGATCTAGAGACAAGACTTTGTCAAGTGCAATGCAACGACTGCTAGTCCTATCAATTTTGGGACCTCTGCTACTTTCCAGAGGTATCACTCTCTCCAAATTTCTCCATCCTAGAATTTGAGAAATACAATGGTAAAGGTTACCCAATTTAACATTTGAAGGCATTTTGTGGATATCTTGCGTCACTCTAGGGTGATGTGAAGCTTCTGATCCGCCTGTTCCAGAAGAGTCTGATACGGCTAGGTCTCAAGTGGTTTACATCTCTCGACATGGCCACTATCAAGACTTAGAGTGACCTCTCCTAGGCATTCTTGGAGTAGTATTGCTTCAACATTGACTTGATTTCTAAGCACGAGGCTCTTGTCACAATTTGGTAGAGACCTCATGAGCCACTTGGGGAGTACGTCAGCCATTGGCATGCTCTAACCTCCCAAGTGTAGGATAGACTCTTCGACGAGGAGTCTATCACAATCGTTATCAAGGGGCGTAGCCAACAACTGGGGCACTACTTAGCATTCAACCCATTTCATCTTTTGCATCTCTGATTTGGGCTGGCATGCACATGAAAAACTCACTATGAAGTGGGAATTTCCTTGCACTCTGTGCATTCATCGAGCATGCCACCACTTTTGGCAACAGCTATAGTAGCATCTTCGACATTGGCAACCCCTAGATTGTTGCATGCGTCCAACCGCTTGCAATGCTTGTCAAGGTAGAGATCTTGCTCGACTCAGATCATTTAGCACTTGCATCTAGTTCTCCACACATTGCACACACACCCTCCATTGTCGAGCTCGTGCATCACGTCGCACCAGCTTGGTAAGGACTGTAACCTAGGTGAAAGCGACCTCATCACATCGAAGGGGATTACACTCTTCTCGTCGAGCCATTAAGTGTCATTTTCCCTAAAGTTGAGTTGTTTTTGAGGCTACTAAACCCTTTTCTATTGCTGGATCCTGTTCCCCAGTGGTATGATATGAGCTCATACTGCAGCTTTCATCATCGAGTCGGGCATTTGATGGATGGTTGCATCACTCTATGGGATGCCGTTCAGAATCTGATCGACTGGAAGGTTGTCAACATTGGTTCTTTGGAGGCAGAGCACACCCCTACTGTAGACACCCCAATTTTGTAGGATTGTAGAACTAGCCTAAACCTTTGTTTCAACTAAGACCCTAGTAGACAATTAACAACCCTATACTATCCTAAACCCTCGTTGTATTTCAAACCTAATCAAACCTATGTAAATCCAACAAACCAAGCTACTAACCTAAGGATTAATTGCACCCTGAGCCCAAGCAAGCCCACCAAAGCCCATTTTAAGCCCACATTATCAAACATTCTTGGGTTTGTTATAAGGTTGTTAGAGTTGTAGGATCGAAATAGCTCCTCTAGAGAGGGGGTGAATAGAGAATTAACACTTTTTAAATACTTCGTCTACTTTTTTAGAGATTAATGAAAATTGCATACAAAGGATATTATTTAACAAATATAATCAAGCTTAACTACTTATGCAATTTATATAACATACAAGAAGAG
>JAMKQA010016941.1:0-18591 GCA_024699735.1 Posidonia australis
TTAACATTCATTTTGACATAACTTAGTCCATGCATCACTCTCATGCAAGCACTGGCCAGGGAAAATGACCAAATTGCCCCTATGCCAATTTTTGGGCACGCATCTCACTCTTTGCATTTAGTCTTGCCATGACATTCATATTAGCATGATTAGAGCACGACCCAGGTTTAGCAAACATTCATCAAGCCCTTAGCAAGCATCTGGACTAGAAAGACCGAGTTTCTCGGGCGTACGAGGGTGCCTAACCCCTTCCTCGTGCGTAACAGGAATCCTTACCCATCCTCTGGTTAGCAGACATCCAGCCTTCCTATCTGCATCCCATTCATGCATCCATCTATTTGTGGTTTTCCTCGTCTTTCCCTAAAAGACTAGGTGGCGACTCCTTTTATTTTTCTTTTATCCTATCCTTGCGCCTTCGCCATCCAATGGCATGGCTGTGTCCACATGCGGTCACACCAGCTTTGTCTAGGCCTCTGGCGTAGTCTAGATTGTCCCATCCCAGATTCACTCCAAGCGGACGAATCTCGGTGCCATCGTTGTTCGACTTGCTCCATGACTTACAAGTCCCACAAATTTCCAGCATTGTCTAGTCCTCGGGCGAGGTCTAGATTGTCCCATCCCAGATTTGCTCTGGGTGGACGAATTTCGATGCCAACATTGTGGGACTTGCTCCATGAGGGAGAAGTCCCACATTTTTCTAGCTTTGTTAGGGACTCGAGCGAGGTCTAGATTGTCCCATCCCAGATTCGCTCCTGGTGGATGAATCTCGATGCCAACCTTGTTGGACTTGCTCCATGACGGACAAGTGCCACATATTTCCTTTTTTGTCAAGGCCTCAGGCGAGGTCTAGATTGTCCCATCCTAGATTCGCTTCGGGCAGACGAATCTCGGTGCCATCCTTGTTGTACTTGCTCCATGATGGACAAGTCCCACATATTTCCAGCTCTGTTTATGCCTTGGCCGAGGTCTAGATTGTCCCATCCTAGATTCGCTCCTGTTGGACGAATCTCGGTACTGTCCGTGTTGGACAACCTCCATGACGGACAAAACCCTCATTTATCTAGCTTTGTCTAGGCCTCTAGCGAGGTCTAGATTGTCCCATCCCAGATTCGCTCCGGGTGGACGAATCTCGGTGCCATTTTTGTTTGACTTGCTCCATAATGGTCAAGTCCAACAAATTTCCTGCTTTGTCTAGGCCTCGGGTGAGGTCATGATTGTCCCATCCCATATTTGCTCCAGGCGAACGAATCTCAGTGCCATCCTTGTTGGACTTGCACCATGACAGACAAGTCCTACATGTTTCCTGCTTTGTCTTGGCCTCGGGCAAGGTCTAGATTGTCCCATCCCAGATACGCTCCGGGCGGACGAATCACGGTGCCATCATTGTTGGACTTGCTCCATGACGGAAAAGTCCCACATATTTCAAGCATTGTCTAGGCCTCGGGCAAGGTTTAGATTGTCCCATCCTAGATTCGCTCGGGGCGTACGGATCTCGGTGCCATCATTGTTGGACTTGCTCCATGATGGACAAGTCCCACATATTTCCAGCTTTGTCGAGGCCTCGGGCGATGTCAAGATTGTCCCATCCCAGATTCACTCCAAGCGGACTAATCTCGGTGCCATCCTTGTTGGACTAGCTCCATGACGGACAAGTCCCACATATTTCCAGCTTTGTCTAGGCCTTGGCCGAGGTCTAGATTGTCCCATCCTAGATTCGCTCCGGGCGGACGAATCTCGGTACTGTCCGTGTTGGACTTGCTCCATGACAGACAAATCCCACATTTTTCTAGCTCTGTCTAGGCCTCTAGCGAGGTCTAGAATTTCCCATCCCAAATTAGCTGTGGGCGGACGAATCCCGGTGCCATTTTTCTTGACTTAATCCATGATGGACAAGTCCCACAAATTTCCTACTTTGTCTAGGCCTTGGGCGAGGTCAAGATTGTCCCATCCCACATTAGCTCCAGGTGGACGAATCTCGGTGCCATCCTTGTTGGACTTGCTCCATGACGGACAAGTCCAACATGTTTCTAGCTTTGTCTAGGCCTCAGGCGAGGTCTAGATTGTCCCATCCAAGATATGCTCTGGGTAAACGAATCACTGCGCCATCCTTGTTGGACTTGCACCATGACGAAAAGGTCCCACATATTTCCACCATTGTCTAGGCCTCGGGTGGACGAATCTCGGTGCCATCGTTGTTGGACTTACTCCATGACGGACAAGTCCCACATATTTCCAGCATTGTCTAGGCCTCGGGCGAGGTCTATTTTGTCCCATCCCGGATTCGCTTCGGGTGGACGAATCTCGATGCCATTGTTGTTGGACTTGCTCGATGACAGACAATTCCCACATATTTCTAGCTTTGACTAGGCCTCGGGCAAGGCCTAGATTGTCCAATCCCAGATCCTGCTTTGTCTAGGCCTTGGACGAGGTCAAGATTGTCCCATCCCACATTAGCTCCAGGTGGGCGAATCTCGGTGCCATCCTTGTTGGACTTGCTCCATGACGGACAAGTCTGACATGTTTCTAGCTTTGTCTAGGCCTCGGGCGAGGTCTATTTTGTCCCATCCCTAATTCGCTTCGGGCGGACGAATCTCGATGCTATCATTGTTCGACTTGCTCGATGACGGACAATTCCCACATATTTCTAGCTTTGTCGAGGCCTCGGGTGAGGCCTAGATTGTCCAATCCCAGATTTGCTCTCGATGGACGAATCTTGGTGCCATCTGTGTTGGACTTGCAACATGACGAACATGTCCCACTTATTTCCAGCTTTGTCTAGGCCTCCGGTGAGGTCTAGATTGTCGCATCCTAGATTCGCTCTGGGCAGACGAATCTCGGTACGATCCATGTAGGACTTGATCCATGACGGAAATGTCCCACATTTTTCCAGCTTTTTCTAGGCCTCTGGCAAGGTCTGGATTGTCCAATCCCAGATTCGCTCTGGGCAGACGAATCTCAGTGCCATCCTTGTTGGACTTGCTCCATGACAAAATTGTCCCACATATTTCCAGCTTCGTCAAGTCCTCGGGTGAATTCTAGATTGTCCCAACCCTGATCCGCTCTTGCTCCATGACGGACGAGTCCTACATATTCCTAGCTTTGTCTAGGCCTCAGGCGAGGTCTATTTTGTCCCATCCCGGATTCGCTTCGGGCAGACGAATCTCGATGCCATCGTTGTTGGACTTGTACGATGACGGACAATTCCCACATATTTCTAGCTTTGACTAGGCCTCGGGCAATGCCTAGATTGTCCAATCCCAGATCCTGCTTTGTCTAGGCCTTGGACGAGGTCAAGATTGTCCCATCCCACATTAGCTCCAGGTGGGCGAATCTCGGTGCCATCCTTGTTGGACTTGCTCCATGACGGACAAGTCCAACATGTTTCTAGCTTTGTCTAGGCCTCGGGCGAGGTCTATTTTGTCCCATCCCTAATTCGCTTCGGGCGGACGAATCTCGATGCTATCGTTGTTGGACTTGCTCGATGACGGACAATTCCCACATATTTCTAGCTTTGTCGAGGCCTCAGGTGAGGCCTAGATTGTCCAATCCCAGATTTGCTCTCGATGGACGAATCTTGGTGCCATCTGTGTTGGACTTGCAACATGACGAACATGTCCCACTTATTTCCAGCTTTGTCTAGGCCTCCGGTGAGGTCTAGATTGTCGCATCCTAGATTCGCTCTGGGCAGACGAATCTCGGTACGATCCATGTAGGACTTGATCCATGACGGAAATGTCCCACATTTTTCCAGCTTTTTCTAGGCCTCTGGCAAGGTCTGGATTGTCCCACCCTGATCCGCTCTTGCTCCATGACGGACGAGTCCTACATATTCCTAGCTTTGTCTAGGCCTCAGGCGAGGTCTACATTGTCCCATCCCTGATTCGCTCTGGGCGGACAAATCTCGGTGCCATCCATGTTGGACTTGCCCCATGACGGACAAGTCCCACAAATTTCCAGCTTTGCCTAGGCCTCTGGCGAGGTCATGATTGTCCCATCCCAGATTTGCTCCGGGCGGACAAATCTCAGTGTCATCCTTGTCAAGCTTGCTCCATGACGGACAAGTCCCACATATTTCCAACTTTGTCTAGGCCTCGTGTGAGGTCTGGATTGTCCCATACCAGATTCGTTCTGGGCGAACGAATCTGGGTGCCATCCTAGTTTGAATTGCTCCAGGACGGACACGTCCCACATATTTCCAGCTTTGTCTAGGCCACGGGTGAGGCCTAGATTTTCCAATCCTAGATTCGCTCCCGACAGATGAATCTCGATGCCATCCTTATTGGACTTGCTCCAAGATGAACATGTCCCACATATTTCCTGCATTGTCTAGGCCTCAGGTGAGGTCTAGATTGTCCCATCACTGATTCGCTCCTGGTGGACGAATCACGGTGCCATCTTTGTTGGACTTGCTCCGTGACGGACAAGTCCCACATATTTCCAACTTTGTCTAGGCCTTAGGTGTGGTCTAGATTGTTCCATCCCTGATTCGCACTGGGCGGACGAATCTCGGTGCCATCATTGTTGTAGTTGCTCCATGAAGGACTAGTCCCACATATTTCCAGCTTTGTCTAGGCCTTAGGCGAGGTCTAGATTGTCCCATCCCTGATTCACTCCGGGCAGGCGAATCTTGGTGCCATCCATGTTGGACTTGCTCCATGACGGATGAATCCCACATATTTCCTACTTTGTCTAGGCCTCGGGCGAGGTCAAGATTGTGCCATCCTAGATTCGCTCCATGCGGACGAATCTTTGTGCCATCCTTATTGGACTTGCTCCGTGACGGACTGGTCCCACATATTTCCTACTTTGTCTAGGCCCCAGGCGAGGTCTAGATTGTCCCGTCCCCAATTCTCAACGGGCGGACGAATCTCGGTGCCATCCATGTTGGACTTGCTCCATGACAAACAAGTTGAACATATTTCCCACGTTGTCTAGGCCCCTAGCGAGGTCTACATTGTCCCATCCCATATTTGCTCTAGGTGGACGAATCTCGTTGCCATCCCCGTTGGACTTGCTCCATGACGGACAAGTCCCACATTTTTCCAACTTTCTCTAGCCCTCGGGCGAGGTCTGGAATGTCCCATCCTAAATTCGCTCCTGGTGGACGAATCTCGGTGCCATTATTGTAGGACTTGCTCCATGACGGACAAGTCCCACATATTTCGAGCTTTGCCTAGGCCTCGAGCGAGCTCTAGATTGTCCCATCCCAGATTCGCTCTCGACAGACGAATCTCCGTGCCATCATTGTTGGACTAGCTCCATGATGGACGAGTCCCACAATTTTCTAGCTTTGTTAAGGACTCGAGTAAGGTCTAGATTGTCCCATCCTAGATTCGCTCTAGGCGGACGAATCTCGATGCCATCCTTGTTGGACTTGCTCCATGACGGACAAGTGCCACATATTTCCTTCTTTGTCAAGGCCTCAGGCGAGGTTGTCCCATCCTAGATTCGCTTCGAGCAGATGAATCTCGGTGCCATCCATGTAGGACTTGCTCCATGACGGACAAGTCCCACATATTTCCTGCTTTGTCGTGGCCTCGGGCAAGGTCCAGATTGTGCTATCCCAGATTCGCTCTGGGCGAATGATTCTCAGTGCAATACTTGTTGGAGTTGCTCCGTGACGGATATGTCCCACATATTTCTGGCTATGTCATGGCCTCGGGTGTGGTCTAGATTGACCCATCCCAGATTCACTCTGATGCGGACGAATCTTGGCGCCTCCTTGTTTGACGTGCTCCATGACTGACACGTCCCACATATTTCAAGCTTTGTCTAGGCCTCGGGCGACGCCTAGAGTGTCCAATCCCAGATTTGCTCCCGACGGACGAATCTCAGTGACATCCTTGTTGCACTTGCTCCATGACGGACAAGTCCAACATATTTCCAGCTTTGTCTAGGCCTCGGGCGAGCTCTCGATTGTCCCATCCCAGATTCGCTCAGGGCGGAAGAATCTTGATGCCATCCTTGTTGGACTTGCTCCATGACGGACAAGCCCCACATTTTTCCAGCTTTGTCTGGGCCTCGGGCGAGGTCTTGATTGTCCCATCCTAGATTCGCACCAGGCAGACGAATCTCGATGCAATCCATGTTGGACTTGCTCCATGACGGACAAGTCCTACATATTCCCAGCTTTGTCTAGGCCTCAAGCAAGGTCTAGATTTTCCCATCCTAGATTTGCTCTAGGCGGACGAATCTCGGTGCCATCCTAGTTGGACTTGTTCCATGACGGACAAGTCCCACATATGTCTAGCTTTGTCTAGGCCTCGAGCGAGGTCTTGATTGTCCCATCCTAGATTCGCTTTGGGTAGACGAATCTTGGTGACGTCCGTGTTGGACTTGCTCCATGACGGACAAGTCCAACATATTTCCAGCATTGTCTAGGCCTCAGGCGAGGTTTAAATTGTCCCATCCCAGATTCGCTCTAGGCGGACGAATCTCGGTGCTATCATTGTTGGACGTGCTCCATGATGGACATGTCCCACATATTTCTAGCTTTGTCGAGGCCTCGGGCGATGTCAAGATTGTCCCATCCCAGATTCACTCCAAGCAGACCAATCTCGGTGCCATCCGTGTTGGACTAGCTCCATGATGGACAAGTCCCACATATTTCCATCTTTCTCTAGGCCTTGGCCGAGGTCTAGATTGTCCCATCCTAGATTCACTCCGGGCAGACGAATCTCGGTACTGACCGTGTTGGACTTGCTCCATGATGGACAAGTCCCACATTTTTCTAGCTTTGTCTAGGCTTCTGGCGAGGTCTAGAATGTCCCATCCCAGTTTCGCTGTGGGCGGACGAATCCCGGTGCCATTTTTCTTGACTTGCTCCATGATGGGCAAGTCCCACAAATATCCAGCTCTGTCTAGGCCTCGGGCGAGGTCAACATTGTCCCATCCCAGATTAGCTCCAGGTGGACGAATCTCGGTGCCATCCTTGTTGGACTTGCTCCATGACGGACAAGTCCAACATGTTTCTAGCTTTGTCATGGCCTTGGGCGAGGTCTAGATTGGCCCATCCCAGATACCCTCTGGGCAAACGAATCACGGCGCCATCCTTGTTGGACTTGCACCATGACGAACAAGTCCCACATATTTCCAGCTTTGTCTAGGCCTCGGGTGAGGTCTATTTTGTCCCATCCCTGATTCGCTTCGGGCGGACGAATCTCGTTGCCATCGTTGTTGGACTTGCTCGATGACGGACAATTCCCACATATTTCAAGCTTTGTCTAGGCCTTTGGCGAGGTCTAGATTGTCCCATCCTAGATTCACGCCGTGCGGACGAATCTTGGTGCCATCTTTGTTGGACTTGCTCCATGACGGACAAGTCCCACATATTTCCAGCTTTGTATAGGCCTCGGGCGAGGTCTCGATTGTCCCATCCTAGATTCGCTCCATGCGGACGAAAGTTGGTGCCATCCTTGTTGGACTTGCTCCATGATGGACAAGTCCCACATATTTCCAGCGTTGCCTGGGCCTCTGGCGAGGTCTTGATTGTCCCATCCCAGATTCGCTCGAGCGGACGAATCTCAGTGCCATCCTTGGTGGACTTGCTCCATGACGAACAAGTCCCACATATTCCCATCTTTGTCTTGGCCTCGGGCGAGGTCTAGATTATCCCATCCTTGATTCACTCCGGGCGGACGAATCTCGGTGCCATCCCTGTAGGACTTGCTCCATGATAGACGAGCCCCACAAATTTCCAACATTGCTTAGGCCTCTAGCGAGGTCTAGATTGTTCGATCCCAGATTTTCTCTAGTCTGATGAATCTCGGTGCCATCCTTGTTGGACTTGCTCCACGATGGACAAGTCCCACATATTTCCAGCATTGTGAAGGCCTCGGGTGAGGTTTAGATTGTCCCATCCCAGATTCGTTCCGGGAAGACGAATCTCGGTGCATCCTTGTTGGACTTCCTCCTTGATGGACAAGTCCCACATATTCCCAGCTTTGTCTTGGCCTCGGGTGAGGTCTAGATTGTCTCATCCTTGATTCGCTCCGTGCAGACTAATCTCGGTGCCATCATTGTTGGACTTGCTCGATGTTGGTCTAGCTTTGTATAGGCGTCGGGCGAGGTCTAGATTGTCCAATCCCAGATTCGCACCGGGTGGAAGAATCTCGATGCCATCCTTGTTGGACTATCTCCATGATGGACGAGTCCCACATATTTCCAACTTTGTCTAGGCCTCGGGTATGGTCTAGATTGTCCCATCCCAGATTTTCTCCGGGTGGACGAATCTCGGTGCCATCCTTGTTGGACTTGCTCCATGACGGACAAGTCCCACATATTCCCATCTTTGTCTTGGCCTCAGGCGAGGTCTAGATTGTCCCATCCTAGATTCGCTCCAGGCGGACGAATCTCGGTGCCATCCTAGTTGGACTTGCTCTGTGACAGACAAATCCCAAATATTTCCAGCTTTGACTAGGCCTCGGGTGAGGTGAAGATTGTCCCATCCCAGATTCACTTTTGGCGGACAAATCTCAGTGACGTCTTTGTAGGACTTGCCCCTTGACAGACTAGTCCCACATATTTCCAGCTTTGTCTAGGCCTCAGGCGTGGTCTAAATTGTCCCATTTCAGATTCGCTCCAGGTGGACGAATCTCGATGCTATCCTTGTTGGACTTGCTCCATGATGGACAAGTCCCACATATTTCCAGCTTTGTCTAGGCCTCGGGCGAGGTCTAGATTGTCCCATCCAAGATTCGCTCCAGGCGGACGAATCTCGGTGCCATCCTAGTTGGACTTTCTCCACGATGGACATGTCCCACATATTTTCATCTTTGTCTAGCACTCGGGTGAGGTCTAGATTGTCCCATCCCCGATTCGCTTCAGGCGAATGAATCTCGGTGCCGTCCTTGATTGACTTGCTCCATGACGGACAAGTCCCACATATTTTTAGCTTTGTCTAGGCCTCGAGCAAGGTCTAGATTGTCTCATCCCCGATTCGCTCCGTGCAGACGAATCTCGGAGCTATCCATGTTGGACTTGCTCCATGACGGACAAGTCCCACATATTTCTATCTTTGTCTTGGTGCCATCTTTGGTGGACTTGCTCCGTAGTGGACAAATCCCATTCTTACTCTTCTTTTGGGCCTTGAGCGAGGACTAGGTGACCGTCACCTTGATTCGCTCCAAGCGAATGGATCTTAGTGTCACCCTTTTATTAAATTCCCCACTTACTCTGTTTGTCCCTTTTATCGAGCTGATAACCCTAACTATCCGGTTGACAACTGTCATATTGTCTGGAGCGGGCTGATAGCCCCAACTATCCGGTTGACAGCCGTCATATTGTCAAGAGCGGGCAGATAGCCCCAACTATCTGGTGACAGCCGTCATATTGTCAGGTGCGGGCTGATAGCCCTAACTATCCGGCAATGAGTCCGTCAACTTAACATCGGACTGATAACCCTAACTATCTGGTTGACATCCGTCATCAGTCTATCCTTGGTCGGCAAGTCCGGTATCCTGCCAAGCATCTTCCCAGGCCGGAAGGTCCGTCATTCGCCATGTTTGCCCCAGCCTATAAGTCTGACGAACTTGCCCAGGCACACCTTGGCACGAGTCGGGAAATCCCTCATGCTCCCCTCCGAGAGCTGAGCTACCCACTCGTCATCAGCATTACACTCATGCATTACCCAGCATCAGGGTCATCCTTTGCATCAGCATTATGCATGGACCACGAGTCATGACTTTTCGGTGCATCCGCCGAATAAGTGGCTCACAGCCTCATAGCAAATACTACTCTCCCATAAACTCAGGTGGGGTGTCTTGTCAACCCTGATTGTCGGTCTAGCTCAGGGCGGGGCATCTGTAGACACCCCGATTTTGAAGTCACTTGGCAGCAGGCTCTTCCAGAAGATGCTCTGGTTGCGACCACAAAAACCCTAGCCCACTTATGCCCATTCAAGCCCATTCAGGTCCACACTAGCCCATTCTGACATAATCAAAATTAAAACCAAACAAAACGCATTTAAGTCCACTTAAAATCCAATTAATCCAATGAAAAACCCTAATTAAATAAAATCCAATTAAATCCACTTAAAATCCAACTAAACAAACCAAAAACCTTAATTCAAGTCAAAATAAGATTTAAATCCATTTAAAATCCAATTAATAAACCAAAAACCTTAATTCAAGTCAAAATGTAATAAAATCCACTTAAATCCATTTAAAACCCGAGTAATTAAGTGAAAGCCATAATTAGTCAAAATCCATTAAAAACCCTAATTAACTGAAATCCATAACCCTAATAAATCCAAAAACCCTAAATAAATCAATAAACCCTAATTTAAAACACCAAAAACTCTAAATTAAAACCAAAAATCTAAAATAATTCAAAACCCTTACTTAAAACCAATTAATTAAACATTAATCACAAATTTAATTAAAATCATAAAACTTAAATAAATGGCTAAGTTAAAATTCAAAATCCTAATTTAAAAAACTTAAAATCAAAAACCCTAAAATCCATGAACATCCAAAAATAAAATAAAACCAAAAAAACCAAAAAAATTAAAATCCTAAATCAAAACCAAAATAAAATACTTAATTAAATCAAGTGAAAATCATTTAAATCAAATCCTAACTAAAATACTTAATTAAATCAAGAGAAAATCATTTAAATCAAAACCTAAATAAAATAAAATCATTTAAATGAAAACTAATGAAACCTAAATTTAATCAAATAAAATCCAAAATTTAAACCAATCAAATCAAAATTGGAAATAAAATCAAATAAATCCCAAACCAAAAATCAAGAGAAAACCATTTAATCCATTTAAAATCAAGACAAACCATTTAATTAAATTTAAATCGTCAAATAAAATCTTAATCAACTTAAAATATTAAAACACAAATAACCAATCCAAATCACCAAATCAAATCACAAATAATCAAATTAATCCTAAGTTTAAATCACAAAAACAAAAGTAAAAAGGAAAAAAATAAAAAAGAAACCAAACCCTAAGCCCATTTCGTAAGCCTAATAAGCCCAAAAATTCTTAAACCATAAAACTTTCAAAAACACAATAAATTTTCCGGCAAGCCTCCATTGCTGATAACCCCGTCTTTTCCGGCGAGGATCTCGCAGCCAATCTCTGATTCTCCGGGGCTGAATCATTAAATCCGCGATCACCGAGCTTTCCTCTTCGGTGGTGCCCTCGATCCCACAATGCAGAGGCCACCTAGGAAGAAAATCAACGGTGGAGGAGCTCTCTGCCGGAGCTTAAAAAGCTCCTCGCCGCCGTCAAGCCTCTCAATGGAAAAAGCCTCCCCTTCAGCAAGCCAGAGCTTCCTCCCTCGAGTCCCAGTCCACCAGGAGTGCAACCCTCACCTCCCAGCATGAGTGGCCTCTCAGTTCGCAAGCCAGAGCACCGCCGGAGTTGCCTCAGACACTGCTGTCAACCGTCTCGCCGGAAGGGACATCTCCCACGACTAGTAACTACTCTCCCTTTTTTTCCCGATCCAGTAGGCCCGTAGAAGCACTTAGGCTCCCATTAAGCCACGACAGTGGGCTTCACTCATTTTGCCCGCCACTGCCTTGTCGCCTGTGGTGTGTTCACCCCATCGGCGAGGCCCCTCGGGGGCCTCTCCTCCTCTTCTTCTCTTCTCCTCCCCTGCTTCTCCTCTCCTCTGGTCCCTTCTTCTATCCCCCATCTCTCTGGTCCCCACTTCGCTCCAGTTAGCCTTTGTGGTCGACGCTAACCCAACTACCACCGTCAATCGCCGTTGAGAGGCGTAGGGGATCGAAGGGCTTCCTCATGTCTTGCCGTCAATCCAGAGACCTCAACCGCGCCTCCAAGAACCCATCTGTGCCGCTCCCTCACTGTCCGGACCACCAAAGTCCCCCGAGGATCCACCGCCGTCGCCGCCGTCAAGCCTCTCAATGGAAAAAGCCTCCCCTTCAGCAAGCCAGAGCTTCCTCCCTCGAGTCCCAGTCCACCAGGAGTGCAACCCTCACCTCCCAGCATGAGTGGCCTCTCAGTTCGCAAGCCAGAGCACCGCCGGAGTTGCCTCAGACACTGCTGTCAACCGTCTCGCCGGAAGGGACATCTCCCACGACTAGTAACTACTCTCCCTTTTTTTCCCGATCCAGTAGGCCCGTAGAAGCACTTAGGCTCCCATTAAGCCACGACAGTGGGCTTCACTCATTTTGCCCGCCACTGCCTTGTCGCCTGTGGTGGGTTCACCCCATCGGCGAGGCCTCAGGCGAGGCCCCTCGAGGGCCTCTCCTCCTCTTCTTCTCTTCTCCTCCCCTGCTTCTCCTCTCCTCTGGTCCCTTCTTCTATCCCCCATCTCTCTGGTCCCCACTTCGCTCCAGTTAGCCTTCGTGGTCGACGCTAACCCAACTACCACCGTCAATCGCCGTTGAGAGGCGTAGGGGATCGAAGGGCTTCCTCATGTCTTGCCGTCAATCCAGAGACCTCAACCGCGCCTCCAAGAACCCATCTGTGCCGCTCCCTCACTGTCCGGACCACCAAAGTCCACCGAGGATCCACCGCAGTCGCCGTCGTCGATGTCGAGATGGGAGGAGCACCTCTGATTTCCCAGGAGCACGCCTACACCTCCCAGAGCTCCGCCGTGCCTCTCTGACGCTTCTCAGTCGTCGCTGCTCCACTTGGACTGCCTGCACACCTCTAGTCTCGTCACTGTCATCCTCCTCGGCGCCGGTGGAACACCTCGCCGGCGCGTGAGGTGGGGGGAGTGGTTCAGGCCTCCCCAGCCCCACCCGACACGCTGGAGACCATCGCCAAGCTTCCACGGAGCTTCCCCAGCCACCGTGCATCGCCCCTTATCACTTGATCGCCGCCGCTACATCGCTGGAGAAGGCATCGGAGGGGGGATGTCGGTGGTCCTTCGGCGATCTTTGAAGAAGATCGTTTTGGGCCCAAGCCCTTTAATTCTAGATCTTTACTAATAGGTCCTTAAATATTTACAATTCAATCCTTCTTTTTTTAATTTAGTCGTGATCTTTTACACTTTAGCCCTTGTAAATAAAAAAATACATTCTATTCTATTATTTTCTCTGTGAATTTGTATATGCCCCCTGCATATTTTCTTTTTTTAATCCCAAACATATTCATGCATGTTTATTTGCATTTAAGCCCATGTATCCATGTTTTCTTTATAGTTAGGTCCTGATTATTTGCATGTGACCCCTGGAACTTTTTAAAATGAACTTTCTTTGGGAAAATTGTAATCTGAGCTGTAAAATATCTAAAAATCATACTATTCATCTCTAAAATTCAATTTTTATCACATTTAAGCCCTGAGCTTTTGCAATAATCCCTAGAATTTTTGAAAAATGGTTTTCTTTGTGAATTTTGCACATTAACCTTAGTAAATTGCACTATTACACTGATCTTTATGGAATCCTTTCCTCATCACACTTAGGCCCCTAGAATATTGCACACAAGTCCCTGACTCTATAATAAACAATTCTTGAACAGACAATTTGCATATAGGTCCTTAGATTAATTTTAAATCCATCCTTTAGAGTTTTGAAAAGATTACTTGCATATTATTGTTATTTTTCGGTTATTGCATTCCTTTTTTCTTATTTAATCATAGATCCCACTTAAAAATCATGTTTTCACTGAGATTTGATCTTTAGTCTCACATTTTGGTCACATTTGCACATATGTGTGACTCTATAATAAACAATTCCTAAACAGACAATTTGCATATAGGTCATTAGATTAATTTTAAATCCATCCTTTAGAGTTTTGAAAAGATTACTTGCATATTATTGTTATTTTTCACTTATTGCATTCCTTTTTTCTTATTTAATCATAGATCCCACTTAAAAATCATGTTTTCACTGAGATTTGATCTTTAGTCTCACATTTTGGTCACATTTGCACATATGTGTGAATTTTGCACTTTAGACCCTGAATTTTCAAAAAGTTACCTAAGTGCAATTTTCACATCTCAGTGCCACATTAACATTGGACCCATCACTTTTATGCTAGAACGGAAACCGTGAATGTTGTTTTCATCCAGATCCTCATTCATTTTGTGAATTTTGCATTTTAGCCCCCATGTTTGTCTTCTATTGTGTTTATGTCGTGTTATTGCTTTTCCCTTCATGTTTTCTTGCAAATAACATTTTCTAGATGTTTTGTACACATTTTAGACCATGCATTGCCCCCATACTTGCATTGATCACATCTAGCCATTGAAATGACCAAATTGCCCCTATGTCTTTAATCCATGTGTATGCATTTTAGTTTTTGCACTCAGCCTTCCTAATCCTTGTCTAAGCCATCCCTTGGCACTTTTTACACATTTAGGCACTTATTTATCCTTTTCATTTGGTTTTCAACACATTTACACATCAATCCCTCTCTTAAAGTGAGTTTGTGTCTTTTCCTGTGTTTCCTTTTTCTATTTGTCCATGTTTTTGGAACCTCACGCCTTGCATTAGATTGGACTTTATTTAATCTCGTGCTTTGGGTTTTTTATTTGATTTAGATTTTGTCGCTCGAGGGCGTACATGAACTGACCGAAAGTCCCACACTGGCCCGTTTGCAGTTTATCTTCTCCACTTCATTTTTCATGACCTTTTCACGATTCCAAGGACCTAGGTTGACTCCATTGCTCATCTTTTGACATCTATATGGTTTCCTTATGCAAGTGGTCCAATAACATCACTATTTTATGTGATTTTTCTCACATGTCATCGGTTATCTATTTTATGTGGATTTCTTTGCAATTTTTGCATACCATCATGCACATCCATCTAGCTTTGTCTAGGCATTCATATTAGCATGTTCAAAGCGTGATCCAGACTTAGCAAGCAACCATTTAGCCTTAGCAAGCGATTTAGGCTAGAAAGACTGAGTTTCTCGGGCGCACGAGGGTGCCTAATACCTTCGTCGTGCGTAATAGAAATCCTTACCCATCCTCTGGTTAGTGGACATCCAGCATTCCCATCTGCATCCCATGCATTCAGTCTTTTGTGGTTTTCCTCATCTTTCCTTTAAAAGACTAGGTGGCGACTCCTTTTCATTTATTCCATCTTGCGCCTTCGCCATCTTGGCATGGCTGTGATCTCCTCCCTCTTGCGCGACTCCATGCTGGATCCCCATGTTGGCACGGTCACAATTTCAAAGGGGAAATTTGGGACAGACCAACAATTTTTAATTAGTGAATGAGCTAGGCCAGGTTTTAGTTTAAAACTAGGCGTTGAGTCTAATTGAGGCCAGTCAAGCCTTGATTTGACAATCAGATATTTTTTATGTTTCCATATCTAAAATTAAGCTTTTATTCTCATCACTACTTGGGGCATTTGGTAGCCTTCCCAAGCCTAGATGAATATCTTAAAGTTACTTTAAGACATGTCATGTATTCTTTGGTCTTCCAAAATCTGTAAATTGTCTCTTTTGGTTCCATTCAACATGGCCATAAATTTTTCACCGATGTTGGTTGCCTGAAAACCTTTTGATCATTGCATCATAAATGGAATCACAAAGTTTAGTTGAACACAATCAATAGGATAAGAATGTGCGATTAGGAATATGTTGGTTGGACTTTCCAAACAAAATAATACTCAATAATATTTTTGTAGTGTGGTAATATTTTGGCATATAGCTTCAATATCAATATATGCCTTGTATCATAGAACCCTTTTACGCTTAGAAATCTGTACAATCCCTAGTAAAAAATTCCAAACTTTCTGTAATGTTTCCAAATTGTGATAACAAGCTTATGATTTTTCTTATTTATACTTCCTATTCATAGTGAAATAAAGGGATGTAATGAAGGATTTTTCACCAATATACATTTCAGTAATTACAAAATTGTTGCAAACATGTAATTCCCTTAACATGGTACTTTAGAATGTGTACTATTGTATCAATTAAATGCATGTCATTTCCCTTTATTTTCTGGATATTAGTTTTATCAAAGAGTTATTTGGAGACATCCTAGTTCCATTCATGCTATTTCTAGATTATGGAAGAAATAAAGGATGTGGAAAATTATATCATGAATAGTACTTAGGAACGAAAACTTTTACTAGAATTTGGAGCATGAACCAAAGGAGGTGGGATCTCTTGTGGTTGTGGATGCAGTGGATGTAGTGGTAGAAGGGTCCTAGTCCTCTCACCTTGAGTAGTTGGTGGGCGGTTGACTTGTTTCCTTGCCATGTATAAACAAGAACTTTAAGTTAAAATCACAACAAAAAATTATAAAGCATATCATGTAGAATAGCAATAATTAGATAATTTCATTAAGCATAACAAAATTTCAAAAAAAATTCACAACATAAGTAAACAACACAAATTAAAAGTACACTTGTTTTTGTCCAAGATTTACAATACAATGTTTTCATCACTATCATCAATATCATATTCTTCATTAGTGTCATCGATAATGTCATCATCACATGGATTCAATATATTTGATGGTATTTCAACCGTAGTCCCATCTCTATCTTCCCTCAAACAAGTTACATCAACATCACCTTGAAAGCTTTCATTACCATTCAGATCACTATTCTAGTGTAAGTCTTCATCCATATCAAAAAGCTTCCTAGGAGGTGCCTTCAGAACTACATGCCAATCTTTCTCTAGTGGTTCTTGGACATAAAAAAATTGTTCTACTTGATATGCTAATACAAACGGTTCACTTGTGGATAGATTTTTGCTGATGTTCAGATTAGTATATCCATGCACATCTTTCCTAATACCTGGACCTTGTGAGAGAGAGTCGAACCACTCACATTTAAACAACACTACCTTCAAATCTGTGAAATACACAAGCTCAACTATATCAGTTAAGACACCATAATAAGCTGCATCACTTGTATCTGAATTTGTCTCTCTAGAACTTGCAGAACTTGATAACTTTGCTACTACAAGGATGCCACTATTTTGTGCTTTTCTATTACGCTCTCTGGATTTTGTATGAAATCAGAAGTCGTTAATGATGTATCCTTTGTAGGTTGACAAAGTATCACTCGGGCCACGAGCCAACCATCTAATTTCCTTTGAGATCTCTATATGTTGATCTACTCGAGCTGTATTAACCTATTCAATTAGAAAGGTTAAAAAACAAACCATTCCATGATAAAATGAATTAGTAGACCACAACGAAGCCACTTTATCACACTTACATATGTTCTAAACCACTCAGGAATTGTTGCATTATGAATGGCTCCTCGTTCTTGAGGACGTGCACGTGGATTAGTTTCTTTTATGTCCACCATGTGCATTCTAACATTTACCACTTTATCAAAGTTAAAAGGACTAGTAGAAAAAAAAAGGTAGATAATACATTATTCGTTAACATACCTAAGATAAGGATCTATACCACCATAATTGAACAATACATATTTATGTGCTTGCAACAATGTCTTTCTGTCCAAGAAGGATTTTTTCTCCTTGCCTATAGCACGACCACATTTGTGAAAAAATGATGATGAATCTTGTGATACATCTTCGATGTTGTCATAATTTCTTTCCATGCGATTCAATCTTGTCTCAGTACCATGCAAGTACCATGAACAAAAAGTCAAACACACATCTGCTAGGTATCCTTCTACAATTGAACCTTCCGGTCGACTCCTATTGCGAACATATGACTTTAATGTGGACAAATACCTATATATAGACAAACTTCCGAAACTTACCATTGCCTCTTCCTTTTGGACTGTAAGTCCGAAACTTACCTGTTGTTCTTCCTTTTGGTCGGCCTGTCCGAAACTTACCAATTGTCGCTTTTTGATCGGTAAGTTCGAAACTTACCAGTTGCTCTTCCTTTTGGTCGGTAAGTCCAAAACTTACCGATTGTCTCCTTTTGGTCGGTAAGTCTGAAACTTACCAGTTGCTCTTCCATTTGGTCGGTAAGTCCGAAACTTACCAATTGTCTCTTTTTGGTCGGTATGTCCGAAACTTACCAGTTGCTCTTCCTTTTGGTTGGTAAGTCCGAAACTTACCAATTGTATCCTTTTTGGTCGGTAAGTCCGAAACTTACCAGTTACTCTTCTTTTTGGTCGGTCTGTCCGAAACTGACCAATTGTCGCTTTTTGATCGGTAAGTCTGAAACTTACCAGTTGCTCTTCCTTTTGGTCGGTAAGTCCGAAACTTACCGATTGTCTCTTTTTGGTCGGTAAGTCTGAAACTTACCAGTTGCTCTTCTGTTTGGTCGGTAAGTTCGAAACTTACCAATTGTCACTTTTTGGTCGGTATGTCTGAAACTTACCAGTTGCTCTTCCTTTTGGTTGGTAAGTCCGAAACTTACCAATTGTATCCTTTTTGGTCGGTAAGTCCGAAACTTACCAGTTACTCTTCTTTTTGGTCGGTCTGTCCGAAACTGACCAATTGTCGCTTTTTGATCGGTAAGTCTGAAACTTACCAGTTGCTCTTCCTTTTGGTCGGTAAGTCCGAAACTTACCGATTGTCTCTTTTTGGTCGGTAAGTCTGAAACTTACCAGTTGCTCTTCTGTTTGGTCGGTAAGTTCGAAACTTACCAATTGTCACTTTTTGGTCGGTATGTCTGAAACTTACCAGTTGCTCTTCCTTTTGGTTGGTAAGTCCGAAACTTACCAATTGTATCCTTTTTGGTCGGTAAGTCCGAAACTTACCAGTTACTCTTC
>JAMKQA010016942.1:0-18467 GCA_024699735.1 Posidonia australis
CAGTTTCCGGTGCAGGAATCAGAGTTTCTAGCCGCACATCGAGATCCTAGAGGTGAGCCTTGGTTACAGTCCTTTTGTTCTGTAATTTGTGTAATTAGGCTTGTGATGCTGTTGTTTGGTAGCGTGCCCGGGTTCGGGGCATTACAACTTTCACTCAAGCCTAGCTCATTTAGAAACATAGGTAGGTCAACTAGCTAATGTTATAAATGAGAGAGAGGAATGGAACATTCCTACTCAAACTGTGAACTACCCCGATCAATCCTTTATAGTCCAAATAATGCATGAATTAGAAACCCAAACTCGAGCAGATGAGCCCATGAAGGATCTAGTTGGTCAGGTAGACCAATTTATTACAGAAGTTTCCTTTTTAAGTGATTCAATTGCGAAGAAACCTTAATCAATCATTTTCTTTTCTCCACCTGAGTCCTCATCATTACCATCTACTATAAGATCATTAGAACTATATGTCAAGCCATATCATTTAGTTCTAGTCAATTATGGACTCAAGTCCTCATTTCATACTCAATTAAAATATAGGGGTTTATCCGATCTAATTCCATCCCTTTGAGAAATTCATGAAGCCTGATTAAGCGAAGTCCACTGGTGGCTTAAGTAGACTAAAAAAGAATTTGCAAAAGTTAGATTGCCTCCTTGACCAGATTAAGATTGTGCCTTAGAGATTGATGAGGTCATGGATTTTCATATACCTCAATTGTAAATATGTATAAATTGTACATAACTTTTCTTTTCTTAGCAACAGAAATAATTTATCCCGAATCAAGAATCATTATTGTATTTTTAATTGTATTTCATTGATCATATCATTTATTGCATACACTGAAGATAATGCATAGTTTAGGTGTGGGGAAAAGTCTTCTTTGTGGCTCCTCCATTTTTTTTAGTTAGAGTCTTCTCTATTTTTTTTCCTTGAATTTTTTTTTTGAAAAAGATGTTTTCTTAGGTTATTTGACTTTATTTTTGAAAAAAATTGAAAAAAAAGAAACAATCTACATTGGTCTAATTAATTAGGAGTAAATTAGTAACCTTGTGTTTGAAGTTCAAAGGTAAAGCTAAGTAATTGGGAGCCTTACGATTTAAAGAGTAGATATAAAATCTGAAAAAGAATATCATTTGAAATATTCATAACTTAAATGTATCTTATACTATACTGTCACTTTAGGCCTTAGTTGTGGCGAATAAAGGAAGACCTGAAACACTTTAGCAATAAAAAAATCTAATAATTATTTAGTAACTAGGTATTGTACCTCAATAAGTATTATATTCACGTAAAAAATTGATTAGAGGGAAAAACATATCTAATAATCACTAAGTAACTGGGTATCGTGCCTCAGTAAGCATTGGTATTCACATAAAAATATGATTGAGGATAAAAGAGAAAAAAATTCTTGTCTTTGAGACCTTAATTACTCAAGTGATTAAGTCCGTTGGAGTGTCTTCACATCTGGTGACCTAAAACCGTCTAGTTTGGGATTTACTAACCTAAAGTTCACTAAATGGGTAGTTAAGAATAAAGTCTAAGAAAGCAAGACACAACTCAATGAAATAAAATTACTAAGATGGTAATATTGAATTTGAAAATCCATGTTAAGGTCTATTTCACAAACACAAGGTACATATGAGTAATTTTTAAAAGATGATGTGAAAAATAAGGCAGAGTCTTTATGATGATAAGATAAGGGTTCTCAACAAAGGTTAAATTAGACGATTAAAACACTTGGGAATTTTAGATATTTTTAGTTGAATAGGTTAATGTGGATATTGTAATGTAACGATCCCCAAGTCACTACCTCTCAACTTAGCTACTTTTTTTTTTCAATTACATTAACTATGAAACTAAATCCAATTATAAGCAACATAAATAAAAACACTATTACTGAAATGAAATTAAACTACTAAACACTCACCAGGATCCCTAGTGTATGGTCAAGTGACTCCAACTCTTTTGCACTAGCAAACTCCTATTCCTATTCTGCACCTACGAAAACACCAAAACAAAACACACATGAGTGACCACTGAAAGGTTATCCAGCATACACTCCATTTAAATACACCAACTCGGTAATTAATACTAAGGAAATAGGCGTAACCACGCCACAAGCAACAACCATAGACATCTCTCCTATGTACCGCAACATTAGACCCAAGCAATCAACCATTGCCTAGTAGGTAGCAAAATCTCGAAAACAATGCTTTTAAAATCATTATTTTCTTTTCCTTTTTAAAACCACATGCGTGCTCTTTTTCAAAAAATCTTTTATACGCTTGAAATTGCTACTCTTGCCAAATCAAACTCAAAATCATACCAAAGCACACAACTTGATTCCACACATTCTCTGTGCAGATTAGACAATCAACGATGTCTGAACACTCGCCCTAGCATCCAGATCACTCACCACAGCATTACACAAAAACACAAAAGCAAGCACTGAACCTCAGCTCCAAAACTATGGTCTATTCTAGACCAAAACCATTGAGCCATTGCTCCAAAACCACGTGAAATCCATATATCAGAAAACGACATAAAGCCATATCTTAAGAAAACCACAATGCCACTCATAGGCGCAAATAATCCAAGCCACAACAGGCATTGGCTACAAGTAGTCATTGGGGACAAGAACCCCGAACCGACTACACTACCACGGGCAGTCGCAGTCTGCCCGTCGTGGTGTCCTTATCTCCTCGGTATGACCCTCAACACAAAATCATGTTGTCCAGTGCTAAGCAATCGACACTAGCTACAAGCAGTCAGTGAGGCTCCAACCCCGACCCTATTACATTGTCGTGGTGAACCACCAGGTGTAGGAGTCCAACCTCCCCAGCCCACCCCGTCCTCATAATATTGCCCCTTGGTGTCTAAGAACTTGAGGCCTCCTACTCCAGACCCAACCAGCACTAACACTAAAGAAACACCAAGGTTTCTCTCACCCTAGGGCCCTGTAGTACCATAGTCACAATAACTCGGTAACCACGACGTTGGACGTGTTTCCGACCTCTTAGAGGTATCAACACCCCCATTGGTACGATCTTTTGGCTACATGGTTCCTACCATTCTCGGTACCTGTATCAACTATGGTATTACGTCCAGCTACATAGAAGTCTCATACCCCCTGAGTTCGCTACTACGATACCACCACGTACAGTCAGTACCCTGGGTCTTTGGCATTCAGAGCAAGTAGAGTGTCATACCTCAAAGTCCAATCGATACCTCGACCTGCGGACCTTAGCCTTGGCCTCGTGAACGACAATCTAGGAGTATCATACCTCCAGGATCCAACGAACACTTACCTTAGCCTCTTGGTCTCACAACAAATAGTAAACTAATGTAAAAACACTTTTCAAAACCTCTTTCAAACCAATGCATTTCCTTTTTCCAAAACTCTTTTGAAAGTTATTTCAAAAAGCATTTTAAAAGTGTTGCAGGAAATCGTGCAAAACATCGAGAATCCACAACAAAAATCACAAAACTCTGCACCTACTTTCCAAATCCTTTGAAAAACCGTTATTCCAAAACATTTCATGTTTTTCTAAAAAAAAAAATTTGAAACCCCCTTTTAAAATCACGTACCAAAATTGACTCAGAATATAGCCAAAACCACACCCAAAAAAAATTAGACAAAAGTCAGAACAAAAGACTTGAAGTTCCATTTAACCTCAAAGCCAAAACACCAATCCAAACCATTTCAAAACATTAAGTTCTGAAACAATAGTCTTGAATGCAAGATGGCCTACGTTCAATGTTGAACGCAGCCATCCCTACATTCAACAACCTAACTACGCTCCTGAATTACAAATTCAGGGCACACACCACAGATGGTCCTAATTATAATGGGGTATCTCCTAGCGTATCTTTAAATCTTTAATTTCATCAAGGAGGTTATATGGGATCACCTTAGCATTTTTATGTCATTAGATGTATTAGTTAACAGGGAAAGACACTAAATCCACTTCCAGGTGTTGAATGCAACAAATCCTGCATTCAATGTTGAACGCAGGCTTTGAGGCGTTCAACACCCTAGCCGTCTTTCTTTAGTTGAATTCACCCTAGATCTAGTCCATATCCTAACCATTCATTAAGGGGTCATGTTCAAACTCATTATCATCAGAAGCAGTGCATATAATCTATTACTATCCTCCCAATTTCATTTAAACTTTCATGAATAATTATACACATTCAGTCAGGGGTGTTAAATACTAGCAATAGCACGTTTAACGTTAATTGCTAAAAATTTAGTGTTCAACACCTAGGGCTCAGTTCTTGAACTAAATCAACAACACACTAACATGTACCTATTCTAATGCATCCAAGAGACCAATAATGGCATTGGGATAGGCAAATTCACTATAGCATGTATTATAAATAAAATCCAAATCAACTGAGCAATCTGAGCTACCATAACAACGGAGAATTATAGAAATTCAATGCAGTAGTGTAGAATGTAGCCATCTGGGCATTCAATGTTGAATGCGCCAGCCCACGCATTCAACACACTAACAACACCCCTACATTTAAAAGTTTTCTCCAAGGCATGTAATTCCCTTCCAAACGTCATGCAATCATCAACCATAAGCAGAGGGCACTTTAGCACACAGAAACACACCAAAAACTCAACTACCAAACACTATGATTTAATCCTAAAGGGGTGTGTACCTTACTTTGAGAACCCAACTCATGCAAGACACTCCCCCATAATCTAGAGCTTCTTCCCTTAGTTCCTCGACCTTGCACGGTGCCCGGAGAAGCCTGAGGTTGCCTAGAACACCACCTTCTCAATGATCACCACCACATGCATGGAGGAGAAGCTCTCAAGCACCCTTACACCTTCTCACCACACTCCCCCTCTCTTCTCTCTCTCTAAATTCTCTCCTAAAACCCCCTAGAGCTGCCCTCAGCTTCTCTGAGAAGAAGAATAAGAGGAGAGGAAGAGTCATCCCCATGACATGCACCCCTATACCCTATACATAGGCAGCTGACTTTCTGGATGAAACTTAGGGCATTATACGCGGCCGATCATGCATTCAACATAGAACGCATGCATGCATGTGTTTAACAACTTGAGTTGTAAGTGTAAAACGCTTTGGATTCTACATTCAACATTGAACGCACTAAAGCTAGCGTTCAACACAATGAAATGACAGAACACATCATTTCAGGTGTAGAATGCTAGAAATCCTGCGTCTAACATTAAATGCACCATATTTAGCATTCAACAAGTCAGAATTCCAAATTAAGTTCTTGGCCCAAAAATGCTGCCTAAACCTGGGTCATTACATGTAAAATTTTCCTTTTCTTTATTTTTCACATTCTTTATTCCTTGACCTCTTTTCTTCTGAGATTTTGTAGATAGATCCACTATAAATCCTCACAAAACATTACTCGTCCACTAGGACAATCTAGGAGTTTAAAGACTTGTTGCACATGCTAAGTGCAATCTTGATTACTGAGAAAGTAAATTAGGATTTTCTTATTTTTCTTATGTCAGAGTCAGTTTTACTCGAGGACTAGTAAAAGATAGGTATGGGAATAATTGATAAGCACATTATTGTTACATATTTCATGTCACATATTATTTATTTTGTATATAAATAATGCTACTCAAGATGTTTTGTGTAACTTTTATAGAAACTTGAGGACTTGAAAAGAATTGGAAAAAGAAGGAAGAGAAAAGAATAAAAGCTAAAACGAAATTCGAATTTAGTTAAAGATCTTTTGAAGCTGAAAAGAAAAGAAATTTGAACAAAATATCTAGAGCCACATTAAGGAGTCAAATATACATTTTCCACATATGTTAATATTGAAAATAATATCAGCTAACGAATTGACCAAGTCAGAACTCATCTCGATTGACATGGATGAATCCCAAATGCCCAATTGCTCAAGGAGCACCTCCTAAGTGTCTGTGGGTGATAATTTTGACCATTATTTGGTTGTCACGATCTTTTGTTGAAAATATATTGTATTTGAAATTGAAAATTAAATTTTATACTTGAATTTATCTCCAACGTAAGGAAGTCCTTGTAAGTCTATAAAAGGACATCTTGTGTAGATTTATGGGATTATCTTCCATCTTTTAGGCTTAGACTTCTCCTTTGTTATTATGAAAGAGCTTCAAGTGTGTCCTTACTTTATTCTAAATACTTTATTCAAGTTTTTATTTTTTGTTATCTCTATATGCAACTAATTTCTAGATCTAGGGTTCATGTAATTTCAGAATATTGTGATTAAATTCCTCTTTGTTTTCTCATGTTTAAATGCTATGATTACTTAGACTAGATATATATTGCATTAATCCCTATTATGTCGATAAACTTTCATAGATTAATATTGATTATATCTTTTTAGTCTATGTTTAGGGAAGAATAATTAGGGATCATGTGTATAATCTTAAATCTAAGTATATCATTCGATTTAGTTAGATTTGTATGTTTTTATCTAACACTTGATAATCTATGGTCATTGCATATAGATTATACTTGTTAGGATAAAAACCATTGAGTTAAACTATTTAGATTCGGAAGAGAGACAGAGAATAGATTTACATATGCATCTGTATTTACATGAATGAATTCGAAAACCCTAATTCTCTTTTATTCTGAAGTTTTCTTAAGTATTTAAACTCAATCAACTGTCAAATTTGAATTTGTATTCCAATATTAGCTGACAACTAATCATTGTTTTTAAAATACTTTTCTCTATAGGATTGACCTGTACTTATTGATGTGCTATTTTGTACGCCGTGAACTTGTGGTTAATTAAAACATATATACAATCATATATTTTGGACATCGAATTGGTAAAGTGTATTGATCTTTTTGATAAGTGTTCAATGTTTGTATTGTAGCATTAAAAAGGATTCTTATGATGCTTTGCTAGTTGCTTTCTATTTGTGATTATGCCGACCCAGGGGTCCGGCACGGAGTCGTGCCAGAGGGAGGAGATCATAGTCATGCCAAGATGGCGAAGGCGCAAGATAGGATAAAAGAAAAAGAAAAGGACTCGCCACCTAGTCTTTTAAGGGAAAGACAAGGAAAACCACAAAAGATCGGATGCGAGAGATGCAAATGTGAAGGCCAGATGTCTGTTAACCAAAGGATGGGTAAGGATTCCTATTACGCATGAGGAAGGTGTTAGGTACCCTCATACGCCCTAGAAACTCGGTCTTTCTAGTCTAAATCGCTTGCTAAAGGCTAGATGGATGCTTGCTAAGCTTAGATCATGCTCTAATCATGTTAATATATATGCCATGACAAAATTGGATGAATGTGCAAGATGATGTGCGAAAACTGCGAAAAAATCCACATGAAATGACGAAATCGCAAAATATGATACAACAAAGAAAATCACATGAAATGACGAGTTTTTTTTTGTAAAGAACGCTTCAGAAAACCATATTGATATCAAGAAGATAAAAAGTGAGGTCAACCCAAATCTTCGGAATCATGGAAAAAGTTGTGAAAATCAAAGGACAGAAATAATCTGCAAATGAGCCAATGTGGGCCTTCCGGTCAATTAGTGTACGCACTCGGGCGATGAAATCCAAATCAAATCAAAAATATGAAATGTAGGATTAAAGCAAATCAATTCGGATATCAAATATGAAACTCTGAAAGCAAAGTAAAGAAAGAAATCCACGAAAGAAAGGCATGAGATGCTGGCTCGCTAAATAGGGATACAAATATGAGAAGAAAAAATGTGAAATGCATGGATAAGTGCCTAAATGTGCAAAATTCTAAAGATTGGCTTAGACAAGGACTATGCAAGACTGAGTGCAAAAATTGAGATGCATGCTCATGAATTAGAGGCATAGGGGCAATTTGGTCATTTTCCTGGTTAGATGTGATAAATGCTAGCATGGGAGTGATGCATGGTCTAAGTTATGTCAAAATGCGTGTCAAATGTCTAGAAGATGTAATTTGCAACAAAACATGGAGAAGAAAAACAACAAAATGATGTAAACATAATAAGGGACAAGCATAAGGGCCAAAATGCAAAATTCACAAAAAAAAGTGAGAATTTGGATAAAAATATGTTCATGACTTCTATTCTAACATGCAGATGATGGATCCAATGTCAATGTGGCACTGAGATGTGAAAATTGTACTTTGGTAATTTCCTGAAAATTCAAGGTCTAAAGTGTAAAATTCACACATAATTGCAAATGTGACTAAAATGTGAGACTAAAGATCAATTCACAGTGAAAACATGATTTTTAAATGGAATCTATGATTAAATGCAAAATATGAAATGCAACGAGTGAAAAATATTCCAAAATATCCAAGAAAACATTTAAAACCCTAAATGATGGATTTAGAAATAATCTATGGGCCTATATGCAAATTGTATGTGCTCAGGAATGGTTTGATGTGAATCCAGGGACTTTTATGCAAAATTTCAAGGCTTGATTGTGATAAAAATTGGGGTTTTATACTGGTCAGTGTAATTATAAAATTTCTTAAGGTCTAGGATGCAAAATGCACAAAGAAAATTCATTTTTTAAAGTTCTAGGGGCTTAATGCAAAAGACCAGGACAAAAATGTAAAGAAAATTCAATTTTAATGATAGATAGTGTGATTTTTAAATCTTTTAGGGCTCAGATTGTAAATTTTCTAGTAAAAATTCATTTTAAAAGATTCCAGGGGCTAAATGCAAATGTTTAAAACTTAAGTGTAAAGAAATCATGGTTTCAAGGACCTATATGTCATAAAACATGCATAAAAATGTTAGGGATTAAAAAAGATAATATGCAGGGGGTCACATGCAAAATTCATAGAGAAAATAAAAGAACAAAAAGTATTTTAAAACTACAAGGGCTAAAATGTAAAAAAAAGGACTTAAAATAATAAAAAAGAACCCAAATGTAACATCCTAAGGACATGAAAGTAAATTCCTAAAACTAAAGGGCTTGGGCCCAAATAATTCTCATTCGTAGATCGCCGAAGGATCACCGACGTTCTCCCTCTAGCGAAGCACCAGTGGCGACTTAGCGACGGAAGAAGGTGAGCGACGGTTGAGGAAGCTTCGCGGAGGCACGACGACGATCTCCGGCGTGTCGGGAGAGGCTGAGGTGGTCTGAGGACCTCCACCCACCTCGTGCTCTGGCGAGGCACCTTGTCAGCGCCGGGGAAGGTGACAGTGAGGCGCGGCAGTGACCCAGTGGCTGGAGCGGTGCGACGATGGCTGGGGAGGCTTCAGTGAACCACGGCGGAGCTCCGGGAGGCAGCGACGAGGTCTAGGGAGGCCCGAAGTGCTCCTCCCACCTCTAACTTCAGCAACTGGCACGGCGAAGGTCATCGGGCTACTGCGGTTGTCCAAACGGCGGCGTAGCAGTACAGAGGCGCTTGTGGTGAGGTGGCGATGCTTCCTGGAGTGACGGTATGGAGCTGGGGCGCTTGGAGAACTCTAGTGCCTCTCGACGGCGAACGACGGTATTGCAGCGACGATGACGGGGCAATGGCGACGTCAGGGAGTCTCCAAATCTATGGGAGGCTAGAGAGGCTCCTCCAGAGCAAGGATGCTCTGTGAGGAGGAGATGGAAGAAGGAGGAGTGGCCTAGAGGCTTCCCTCCACCGTAGGGGGGTTATGGGCTCACCGAAGGTGGTGAACCCATCTCCGGAGACGGGGACGATGACATATAGGAGGTGCCGCTCCGCCGTGACACGATCCAGGTAACCTAAAGGGACCTAATGAGACCTAAACCAAAAGAAAAATTGAGGAAAAGAAAGGGGAATACCTGATTGGAAGATGTCTCTCCCGGAAGCTTGTCAACGGCGCTTCTCTGGCGACAGCTCCGGCGGCGATTTAAGGGAGTTTCGAGCTACAAAAGGAGTGGAGGAATGCTCTAGGATCTGGGGAAAGTGGCTAGGTTTCGAGGGGTGCTCTGTATGCTCTCGCGGGGTTGGAAGCAGTGGCCAAAACGGTGGTGCAAGCTTTGCTTCAGCGACGGGGCTTTATACTCCAACGAGGCTTTCTAGAGCCATTGATCCTCCTCCCTCAAGCGGATAAGCGTTGTTGGATTGGGCGTGGGTTGGAGGAGGTTGATCGGAGATCACGGTGTCCAGGGATTCGCTCCGGAGTCCTCGGGATATCGCCGAAGTTGTCGCTAGAAAATCTGGGGGTCGTCGGAGTTATTTTTGATTTTTCTAAAGTTGTTGATTTGTATTTTTGAATGGAATAGTGTTGGGCTTATGGGCGTGCGAATTGGGCTTAGGGTTTGGTTTTTGTTTTGGAATTTTTAAGATTTTTTGGGGTTTTGATTTTATGTTTTAAATTAGGGTTTTGTGTTTAAATTTGATTTTTTAATTTTGGGATTTAGGGTTTAATTAATTGGTTTTGAATTAGGGTTTTAATTATTTTAGGTTTTTGTTATATTTTATTTTTGGGATTTTCATGGATTTTAGGGTTTTTTTGATTTTAAGTTTTTAAATTAAGGTTTTGAATTTTAATTTAGGCTTTTTATTTATGTTTTATGACTTTAATTAAATATGTGGTTAAGGTTTAATTAATTGGTTTTAAATTAGGGTTTTGAATTTTAATTAGGTTTTATGGTTTTAATTTAGGGTTATTTTGTTTTAATTTGGGTTTATTGGTTTATTTAGGGTTTTTGGGTTTTAAATTAGGGTTTATTGGTTTATTGAGGGTTTTTTGAATTTTAATTAGGGTTTATGGTTTTAATTAGGGTTTATTGGTTTATTTAGGGTTTTTTTGGATTGATTAGGGTTTTGAATTTTAATTAGTTAGGGTTTTGAATTTTAATTAGTTAGGGTTTTTAATGGATTTTGAATTTAATTAGGGTTTTCTCTTAATTACCCGGGTTTTAATTAGGTTTTAATTGGATTTTATTCAATTTGGACTTGAATTAGCATTTTTGTTTGATTAATTGGATTTTAAGTGGATTTTATTTGATTTTGACTTGAATTAGGGTTTCTGTTTGATTAATTGGATTTTAAGAGGATTTTAATTGATTTTGACTTGAATTAGGGTTTCTGTTTGATTAATTGGATTTTAAGAGGATTTTAATTGATTTTGACTTTAATTAGTGTTTTTGTTTGATTAATTGGATTTTAAGTGTTTTAAATTTGGTTTTGACTTGAATTAGAGTTTTTGTTTCATTAATTGAATTTTAAGTAGATTTTAATTGTATTTTGTTTGGTTTTTATTTTAATTAGGTCAGAGTGGACTAGTGTGGGCCTGAATGGGCTTGTGTGGGCTTAGGTGGGCTTAGGTTTTTGGTGGTCGCAACTAGAGCATCATCCAGAGGAGCCTACTGCCATGTGAATTCAAAATCGGGGTGTCTATAGATGCCCCTCCCTGAGTGAGGTCGAGGGAATCGAGACCGATGTTCAGGGTTGATAAGAGACCCCACCTGAGTCCGCGGGAGAGTGGTATTTGTTGTGGGGCTGTGAGCCACTTATTCGGCAGATGCACTGAAAATTCATGACTCGTGGCCCATGCCTAATGTTGATGCAAAGGATGACCCTAATGCTGGGTAATGCATGAGGGTGATGCTGATGACGAGTGGGTAGCTCAACTCTCAGAGGGGAGAGTGAGAGATTTCCCAACTCGTGTCGAGGGTTGCCTGGATAAGACTGTCAGGTTCGTCGCACGACAGAGGGAAGCTCGGCAAATGACGAGTCCTCCGGCCCGGGAGAATGCATGGCAAGATGCCGGACCTGCCGACCGAGGATAGACTGATGAAGGATGTCAACCGGATTGTCTGGGGGTATCAGCCCGCTCCTGACAATATGATGGTTGTCAACCAGATAGTTTGGGGTATCAGCCCAAGGAAAGGGGCATTAGATAAAACTACCAAACTTGCAAACTAGGGGATAAAGCATAATAAGTTGATAGACCTATCGACTGGATAGTTTAGGTTATTAGCCCACTAATGAGTTGACGGACTTAGTACCGGATAGTTAGGGCTATCAACCCGATAATGAGCTGACGGACTCATCGTCAGATAGCTAGGGCTATCAGCCCGCTAATGAGTTGACGGACTCAGCACTGGATAGTTAGGGCTATCAACCCGTTAATGAGTTGACGGACTTAGCACCGGATATTTAGGGTTATCAGCCCACTAATGAGTTGACGGACTCATCACCAAATAGTTAGGATTATCAGCCCGCTAATGAGTTGACGGACTCATCACCGGATAGTTAGGGCTATCAGCCCAAAAGAAGGGACATTAGGATTCGTCCATCTGGGGCGAGCCTAGGATGAGATCATCTAGACCTCGCATGGTCTAGGTAAGGATAGAAATGGCACTTATTCACCTTGAACAAGTTCCAATAGGTCAGATAGAATTCCGCCTCACCTGGTACTGAAACCTAGGATGGCTTCGTTTGTCTAGGTTAGGGCAACAAAACGATATCCCTGACTGTTAGCTGCGTGGGCCCAGCGCCAAGTCGGCAGGCAAAGAGGGTAACAGTTCGAAACAATTGAGCACATGTTACAGCAATGGCAATTCCCTGTCAATAACAGTCATCCAAACAAGCTGGCAAGTGTGTCCCAATGAATTTCTTATTGCAGTCAAATGTAATAATGTGATTACACTTATCTTCTAGTATGTAGTGAACAAGTAGCATAAAGTAAGTGTCAACATTCTGGGTCATCCCTAGGCCTCTTAGAGCCTCTTCCTTTTGGAAACAATATAGGACTTGGAACTGCTCCACAGATTGGCCAGGCTTCTTCCACTTCGGCTTCGTAGTCAGTTGAACAACCCTTGCCTTCTGTGACTGTAAGGTCGTTCGATCGGATGGAGCCAGTAAGCAGGCGTGATAGTCCCTTTGTCGCCGTGTAAGAGCTCAGGGGGTACTCTTGGAATTGAGATGGCATCGATCCTTGAGCAAAGGAGTCTTGTTGGTAACCGAACTGCCACATCACTCTGATTGGATGATATTCGACACCACCGGTCAACTCTGAGAGGATGATAAGCTTCATGTCGGTATCATTGAAGAATGCTTCGAAGTTGTGAGTTGCCGAAAGAATAATGCGCCAAGTCACCTTGTCTTCCATCAACCTCTCTAGTCTCTCATACTCCTTCCGAACTGATGTGAGGGTGCAGGCATGACCACTTTGGCAATAAGACTCGAAGGCTGATCGTTGAGGGCGTAAGACTTCTACACCCAGATGAGCGGCCAACCACATCTGCACAAATGCTCCACAACCATAGAAGTGTTGGCACTGTCGCAGTGATCGGTCAAGGGCTCGATATGTTTTTGCCAAGATAATAGGGGCCAGGTCTATCTAGTGGGTTATCACTGCCAAAGCAATTTCTGCAACCTCCATGTTCACAACTGTCTGGCCATAGCTAAACACCAGCTCGCCTAAGAAGCGGAGGACGAAGCCTCTCAGCCACAGCTCATCGCCTACGGAGGTGCGCATCTCGGCTACCTTGTCAAAGTAAATCAGTTGATGCATAGGTGACTGCCCATCAGTACAGATCAGTTGATGACCGCAATCGCCAGTCAACAGACCAGTTAGCTCACCCAGCACAGAGGAATATCCATCTCGCCGCATAAATACAGTGGGCCCCAGGAACTTTGGCAAACAGCACACCTAGCAAACTTCTTCCAAAGTAGGGGTCAGCTCAATTCTTCCGAAGCGGAAAGTGTGGTTTGTAGGCTTCCAGAACCGAGCAGTCGCACACAGGAAGTAACAGGAGACCTCCACATTTGCAATGTCTAAAAATTTCATGGAGATTCCCCAAGTCCGTAGCTTGTCACGATCATCACTTGTCAACTTTCTAATCCATGTCTGGAGGATCTCTGAGCAACTCACCGATACGACCATCGTAGGGAAGCCCATGACTGATGGGGGAGCTGCGGCTTTTCTTGATTCAAGTATGTAGAACACTATTGAAAGCATTTAGAACGACAAATTACTTTGTTTCATGCACACCATATTTCATACAGTCTAATGCAGATAGAAAAGTCATCATTGCTGTCAAACGCTGAGTCATATGTCAGTGGCCATCCTGAAATTGTGCGAAGGAGACTGCTAAATAAAGCTAGCATGCTCACTGCATAAGGTTACCTGCCTAGTGATGGATTGATGGACTCGTCGCAGGATAATTAGGGTTATCAGCCCTGTGATGAGTTGACAGACTCATCGCCGGATAGTTAGGGTTATTTGCCTAGGGATAAGGGGTTGGTCCCCGGATATAAGAAACCAAGAAGTCGGACCTCCTTTAGACTTAGAGGAGTTTACAGAAAGGATGAATGTTGGTCCTAGGCTACAAGGAGCCAGCCACTTGGACCTCCTCCGTACTTAGAGGAGTTATGAGAAAAGGACGGAGGCTGTTCCTAGGACATAAGGAAACAGTGACTCGGGTCTCCTTCGGACTTAGAGGAGTCACGAGAAAAGGACAAATGCTGGTTCCAAGACACAGGAAACCAACGACTCGGACCTCCTTCAGACTTAGAGGAGTCGCAAGAAAGAATAAAGGTTGTCCCTGAGGGCCTAGGAATCAACGACTCGGATCTCCTTCGGACTTAGAGGAGTCATGAGAAAAGGGATAAAGGCTGTTCCTGGGGGATCAAGAATCAGCGACTCGGATCTCCTCCGGACTTAAAGGAGTCATAAGAAAAAGGATAAAGGTTGTTCCTGGGAGACAAGGAATCAGCGAATGGGATCTCCTCCGGACTTAAAGGAGTCACGAGAAAAAGGAAAAAGGCTATTCTTGGGGACCAGAAATCAGCGACTCGGATCTCCTCCGGACTTTAAGGAGTCACGAGGAAATAGATAAAGGCTGTTCCTGGGGGACCAGGAATCAGTGACTCAGATCTCCTCTAGACTTAAAGGAGTCACGAGAAAAGGAATAAAGGTTGTTCCCAAGGGACCAGGAATCAGTGACTCGGATCTCCTCTGAACTTAAAGGAATTATGAGAAAAGGGAAAGGGTTGTTCCTAGGGGACCAGGAATCAGCGACTCAGATCTCCTCTGGACTTAAAGGAGTCACGAGAAAAAAGATAAAGGCTGTGTGCAACTTGCTTGCTAGCCAGGAGATTTGTTTTTGTTTGTAGCTTGCTTGCTTCGCTGTGTGACTGCTCTGTCTGTTCACTTGATGATGGCTGATCTGGATAAACTGTTGCTTGGATTCTGCACTGATGCAAGGAGCTTGGCTAGATAAGGGTTTCACGAGGGCATTGTTTCCTCCTCGAATAAGATGGACTTGTTGGATGGTTTCTGACATCTCTTTAGGTTCACTATTGTGTCACTAGCTGACTTCTTGGTAGTTTGACTTTGGCACTAGACTGTCGACTGCGCTCTCGCCTGCTGATCAGGGGAGTATGGATATTCTGACTTTGCTTTGATCTCAGAGGCTCATGACTATTGTTGTCCTCATTTCTACGCTCGAGCTATGGAGGAAACAACATGTTTTGGACGAAGATACTGTCCCAAGAAGGGTCAACCAACAGGGCAGTTGACATGCCCTTGGTTGACGGGGAAGGTTATTACCACAAATGCAGCTGACATGCCCCTGGTGTACGGTATCCTCTGCCAGGTCTTTGGCCGAAGAGCAGCTGGCATGCCCCTAGTTTGGGACCCAGCGGGACCTTGCAAACTGAACAAGTAATAATGCATCTAAGAATAATGGTGTTGTGTTGTGTCATTCCTCAGAATTTGGAATGCTAATCATGCCTGCTATGAGAGGAGAAGAAGACCTCGGTTCACAAGACACTACTCGGACTTCTAGGTTGTTGGTGGCTCTTTGGGATGGATTATTTAGTAGTTAGGCTCCGTGCCAAACTCTTAGGGACTTAAACCTACTTTTTTTGGCTTTTGGCTTATTTCTTTTCTCCCTCTTATGCTCGTAGGCTCGCTCTAACCCTCGCTTGGGGGTAATGGGCATCCAGATTTGGAGGGGGGTGCTGGAATTGTATGCAAGGGATGGCTAGTCCCTTTGGTTACTTCGACCTTTGGGATGCTTGCTTCGACTCCTCCCCAAAGTAAGTGATAGGGATAAAGTTGACCCACTTGCCTCTCTCTGTTAGGGCTAGCTTCTGTCTTCGACTTCTGTTAGGGCATGCATGCTCACACTCATGCTAGCTCCTAACATTTTATCTCCCTCTGGAGGTGTAAGTCCCCATGAGAGCTTGGACATTTCGCCTAATCATGTTTGGGTGGTGGCTCCCTCATTCTCTAGGATGTCTAGGTAGTGACAACTGAAGAGGTGTAGACCCTTCTCAAGCAGGCTAGCTATTCCGATTTTCGTCATCGGGAAGTGATGCTGATGCTTTATGCATAGATGGATGCAGTTATTGACGTGCTTAAGTTACTGATGCGCATGAAAATAAAAAGGCAAATGCTATGGATTAAATGCATTTGGATCACCATTTATTTAGAAATATGCATGCATGATGGAGTAATAGGTGATGCATGATGCGCAAAAGGATACTTTGCAAGGCAAGGATACACGGCCTCCGCTCATTGGTAGTACTTCTTCATATAACTTGTGTTGACTGACTCAGGTAGCTTGACGCTGTCCATGTCTTCGAGGATTGCTGCGCCTCTCAAATAGACTCGCTTGATGATGTAAGGACCATGCCAGTTAGGTCGGAATTTGCCTCGACCGTCTGGGAGATGTATGGCCCGCAGGACTAGATCGTTAGGTGTGAAGCTCCTAGGTCGGACTCTTTCCTGATATGATCTGGCCATTCTCACTTGGTAGCAGTAGGCATTGTACATGGCCTGTAGTCTACACTTGTCGATCAAATTCAGCTAGATGTATCAGTCCTTGACCCATTCGACTTCTTCTAGCTCAGCCTCCCTCAAGATTCTGAGTGACGAGATCTCTACTTCGACTGGGAGGACCGCCTCCATGCCATACACTAATGGGTAAGGTGTTGCTCCTGTTGAGGTCTTGATTGAAGTCCTTTAGGCCCATTGTAACCATGCCGGCGACAGCCTCGGGCTTGGCACGAAAGGCCAAATACACGAGAATCGGCTAAGTCACGACAGAAATAAAATAAAAATGCAGGAGTCGCCACCTAGTCTATTAAAATGGAAGACGTGGAAAACCATATAAATCATGCAAATAAGCCAATGAAAAGCAGGTCATACACCAGAAATGGGTAAGGATCCCTGTTACGCAAGAGGAAGGTGTTAGGCACCCTCATGCGCCCGATAAATCGGTCTTTCTATGGGTTTCTCGTTTACTTATATGAAATGTTGGCTTTTAAGCCTTTTATGTACGCCCGAGGGCGATATGCCATGCCTTGCTAGGTGAGTGGTGTCTTATGCTAAAATAAGGGTGCACGGGATGCAGGGTGTGTCCTAATGCTCAGAAGGATCACTCGTATCGCGGGTCAAGCATTGATGCAAGGGTATTGCATAAATAAGATCAAAGATCTGATAACTTCGAGTGATTTTTCATCCTTGCTTTACTATATGCAAAATGTGATCTACCATGAAAAAGGATTGAAAACAGAGTTGGGTATTCCTGATATATCCAGGAAGAAAACCAGAAAAATCCAGAAGTAAATCAAAGCAGGAAATCATGCTAAAAAACTATGCAAAAGCTACTGTGTGCTACTGAAAAACAGGCTAATGAGCCTGTGTGGTGCGCCAGACTGGTGCTCCAGTCTGGTGTGCCACCTATGTGCTCCTATGTGGGACGGGAAGATGTGCTGAGGAACAAACTGAAATCCCGCAGTGCAAAGTCATATGAATGCGCTCTAGAAAGTTATGCAATGTAAAAACTTTGCAAAATCGGAAAATATCCTTTAAAAATGGAAGAAATGCAAGTGTGAGAAGATTTATGGATCTTGTGCTCAAGGGCTAAAAGCCTCACACAAGGTCACATCTTACTCATGCTGAATAAAAGTAACAAGATTCAGCCATACCACTGGATCATGGGCTGATGCATAAGATTCTCCATATAGGATTAAATGGCAATCAGCCTACCAGATTTGGACTATGGACTGAATGTTCAAAGGGTAAAACAACTAGAAAAGCAACATCATTTGTGGTTGAAATCATGCATGCACAATCATAAAATACCAAAGAATCATCACTAAGATTCAAAATCATTTGGGAAAACATGCAGATGAGGATGCAAAAGAGGGTGATTTTGCTTCTCTGACCAGTCTGGTGCACCAGAATGGTGCGCCAGAGTGGTGCTCCGGTTTGGTGCGCCACTCTGGTGCGCCAGATTGGTGCTCTGGTTTGGTGCGCCAGATTGGTGCTCCTCAAAAAATCTGAATCAGACTGCAGTCTGACCCAGAATCTGGTTCAGATTCAGAGATAGGTGATTTTCTTTTTTAATTAAGCCAGTTATGCAAATGATGGAAACTGAAATATGATGAGATGCAAATGAACAGAAACCTTTCTTTTTATTTGATTCAAAAGCGAAATAAATCATGGGTTCATGGCAGAAATGCTTATACAAGATTCTAAAGAACATGTATGAGAAGATAAACTTGACAAGCCATATGCAAGTGATGAATAC
>JAMKQA010016943.1:0-20679 GCA_024699735.1 Posidonia australis
TCATCAAACCCTTAGCAAGCATTAGGACTAGAAAGACCGAGTTTCTCGGGCGCACGAGGGTGCCTAATACCTTCCTCGTGCGTAATAGGAATCCTTACCCATCCTCTGGTTAGCAGACATCCAGCCTTACCATTTGCATCCTATGCATTCATCCTTTCGTGGTTTTCCTCGTCTTTCCCTTAAAAGACTAGGTGGCGACTCCCTTTTCTTTTCTTTTATCCTTGCGCCTTCGCCATCATTGGCATGGCTGTGATCCCTTTCCCGCCTCCCTCCGGGTCGGGTCCGGCATGGTCACAGTTTTGAAAAGAAAACCCAAGAGTTTTAGAAAAAGAAAATAATAATGTGTTCTGGAGCCATGAGAGGCTGATGTTGGCAATGTGGTAGGACATGAGTTTCCAATGAAATCAATTGTCAAATACGACTGTGGTTGCTAGTGTGGGACCACGAGCGGTTGGTGTCAACAAATTGATAAGATATCAATTGCCAGTTACGATCGTAGTCATCGAGCTTGAGACAGTGTAGGCTGAGCCAAGGTATATGAACCAGGTGTTCGGGTCACCGATGAGGCGTCACAAAAAGACATATCCCAGTGCATATGAAATGAAATTGAGGCCTGTTGGCCAGGATGGTGTCCTTCCGCATGGGGAACTTTATTACGGTAGTGTAGAGACGTAGCGGAAATAGTGTCTTCACCTACTACTTGTGTACCTGGTTACCTTTGATCAAGGCAACATTAATAAGAAAAGTGGAAGTAAGATATGTGGTTTAGCTAGAAATAGACTTGTGTCTTGTCTTCAAATTCTAGCAAAGAATAACTATAATGTTTTAACTAGTTATCGGCCAATATATATGGTTTTGTTTTGAGTCCTGTGAGGCCTTGTGTTTTAGGCTGGATCTGGTCAAGAATGTGGATTTCTTGAAATGCATAAAAAGGTTTAAAGATGCATGAATTAAAAAAGAGAATGTGAGCTTTTGGAAAAAGGCATGTTTTGGATAGAGATTCCAAATGTTTTAAAAAGAAATGATATTTTGAAATGGATTTTGAGAACCACGTTTTGTAATAGTCTAGGTTGGCATTTTCTCGCTGTTTTGCTGTGGTTTTTTGTGAGGGACATGTACTGGGTAACTTGGATGTCACTCATGCGTGCTTTGTTTGGTTCAGGTGCAGGTGGTGTAGTTCAGTTTCGATGCCCATGTAAGAGCCACTAGCCATACATTGTTCCTGGAGGTGAGTCTTAGTTAGTTGTAATTGTTTATTTAATGTTGTAATCATTGTTATTACTTTGATACTATGATTTAGGTAGCGTACCATGGTTCGGGGCATTGCATATTTGCTTTAGTAAGAGTACTTTGTGAGCTACAATTTTCATTCGATAAGCTACAAAGACCAGAGAAAAGGGAATAGAGTGTTGTCACTTAAACTCTACTATTGTGTTTTAAGGATTAATCAGTCAAGAGTTGTAAAGTTCCTTCTTCATCAAAGTCCCTAGCTTCTCGGGTTGTGAGAGGTGGAAAGGGGTGTACAAGGAGTTGGTGGATCTACCAATAAGTAAGTGATTAGTTTTTAATAGAATTTCAAGGGCATCACAACTAGTAGACTAGATCGGGGTTTGGCAAAATCATTATAAATCTTGTTTGTCCTTTTCATTGTCTCTCATCTCTTCAGTGATTGTTTTATTTCAGTGTCAAATTATTTCATTACATCTTAAGATTGAAGACACTTGTAATAATCAAATTGCTAAAATTAAAAACTTGCATACTTCTCTATTCATCCCCCCTCTAGGGAAGCCTCTCGATGCAACAAAAGTTACAGCTTACCAGAAAAAATAATTGAATGACCCATGTCAATAGAAGTAGACTAATGGTAGAAGAAATATTAAGCCATGTAGGTGACATGGTGAGGTTTCACCCTTGGGCATTTCTTTGACAAAATCAAGTAGCAACTTCTCATTAGCTCCTTTCAAGAAGTGGAGATAAGAGTTTGATGCTTGCGCTCAAAAATACAAATCATTATACATCAGTTTCTGTGGCTTGTAACATAAGTTGTAACTTAATGTGAAATCCTAATCAAAATTTTGAGCTGATACAGCTTGCCAAAGTTTTCTTGACAGAAAAAATGGAGTTAGCTAACAACATTTGCCTCTCCGACATTATAAACATGCTAGTTAGTTTCGGGATTCTTTTCTTACCTTGTGATTGAGTTATTTCCATATTTATAGTATACTATAGTTTGAGGATGCTTTATTTCCTATGATATTTTAGTGTTTTTTTAATCATATTAGTCCCCATATTTCAATTCTTCAATATATTTAACTCCCATGGTTTGGTTTCTCAATGAAAAGAAGAACCAAGTATGTGGATCTATACATGCTAATATTGAGTTACTCACCTGTTGAAATACGTACAACATTTGAAGCTCTAGGAATTCAAGCAGTTGGCCATTGTCCTTGTAGGTTCCATTATAACAAAAGGTTACATTAAAGATATTGTTGCCTGTGTTTGAAAAGTCATAAGCTATCAAATAAGAAGAAAAAAAGGATTTGACCACTCCAAAACCCATTTTTAGACCAAAACCCACTTTACACCCCTAAACCAAGCCTAAACCGCCAAATCCAACCTTAACACACTATTTCCAACCCACACACTATTAGTCCACTATAAACCTATCCCAAACACCAAGCCCAAGCCCTTGATTGTAACACCTATGAAATTCATTTCTGTAATTATTTACATTTTAATGTATTTATTCCTGGACGGGTGTTACTGTTTCAACGCCTGTTGTGTAGTTTTGTATTTTTGGGCTTGGGCCTCATAGGCCGGCTTCTAATTGTGTGTCCCTGTATGTGGTTGGCACTATGCATGTGTGTAACATCTGTGCCTGATTTTCCATTTAATGTAAAATCATGGAATTTTCAGTATTATTTGAATATGGTTTGTTAATGGTTAATCAAGGTTGTGTTTGTTGGTTGTGGTCTCTCCTAGTGTATTGTGTTCCTGGTTTTTTCCTTGTGGTGTGACTTCTTTGACTTTGTGGGTCTGTATATGCATTTTGGGACCCATGTTTGGGGGTGAGACCCACTTGGACTTGGACCTGGTCAAAGGAGCCCAACCACATGCCCGTGACCCCTCTTTCTTCTCTATGACCCATGACCTACCTCCTCCTGCTCGTGAGCCCTAGTGGGAGGGCTGCCTGTCCCATCTCTTCCACGGCAGGGAGGCTGGCAGAGGGGCCGGTGGGATTCCGAGGGATGGCAGACGAAGAGGTGGCGTTAAAGGGAGGCGTGGAAAGCGATGGGGAAGAGGAGGAACGGGAGAGAGAGCAGAGGCTGGAGGTGAGCCGATAGTGGGAAGAGAGCCTTGTGCCAAGGTAGGTCGTGTGAGCGGAAGAGGCCTCGTTAGAGCACGTTGGGCATGCGGAGCTCGCTGGAGAAGGTAGATGTCTCCCCTCCGTCCTTTCCTCGGTTAAGACATGTTCAGATTAGGGGATAAATCATGAATAATGATGTAGAAATCATGTAAAAATATGGAAAATGTTGGGAATTAGATGAATAATGTGTTTGTGAAGATATCATGCTGATTCGTGGTTGTTTCGTGGGATTTCCGTGGGTGTTTTTGATGCATGCTATTGTGATCCCATATGAGCTTTATGCCATTATGAATTTCTATAGAACATCATGCTTAATGATTTTGTGTTTGGATTGGGGGGTTTTGAAGTAGACTTGGAAGTCTACACCCCATGTTTTACTTGTAATTTTTGGAGTGGATTAGATGGGTCCGCCCCTTACTCCCACTTTGGGGAGAAGAGACGATGGTGGCCAGGGAGGTTTCCTGCAATTGCAGAAAATAGTATGCCGAACTGGGTTCGGTATGTCGAAATACTCCTAGGTAGGTTCCCTAGACCAATGATTCAGACGATTAAGGGTAATTCTGTGGACCAAATCAGGGGTTTCCAGAAGACCAGATGGATTCGATCGACTGTTCTGGCAGGGAACTGATAAAACTGACAGAGATTCGGAGTATCGAAATATTTTGGTCAACTGAATCAAGGATATTCGGTTGACCAGGACCCTATTCGTTATGCCGAATCAGGACCCATAACTATATTGAGAAATATAGTGAAAATGTTAATAAATTTAGACAAATGCATGATAAATGTATGAGATGCATGGAAATGAATCATGAGATGTTGCATGTAAACATGTTTTAATTATGCTTTCCATGAATTGTGAAACATGAATTATGTGGAATACATGTGGAGCCATGTGAGGGGTGAATGCATGATACAATGACCATGAATGAATGCCAATGTAAATGGTTAGTTTGAGAACCATAAATGGGAAATGTGACACATAATGTGTGAGATTTATAAATAATTTTATGAATGAAAACTAGTTTTGCCAAATGATTTGAAATGAGAAACTGCATATGGTTTAAAAGAAATTTTCGAGAATTGTAGGAACCACAATTAGACTAGGGCTTGCCGATAGGGGTAGTGAGACCTCTAGATATTTCAAGGACATGTCCTTGGTTGTGGTTACCGAGTCGCAGTCTGGGGTAGGAGCCTCGAGATTGCGATGGTACTATAGGGCTCGAGGTACAGTAGACCCAGATTACCTTAGTGTCGGTGCTGATCTGGTCTAAGGTTAGAGTCCCTAGGTGCTCGGGCACTAGGGCGTCGTGAGGACGTACTCTGTGCTTGTACCAATGAGGGTACATTTTGAGGCTACGGTGGGAGCAGTTGGACTCCTACCAAGGTGGTTCACCATGGCACTACAATATGGTCGAGGTGGAGCCTCAACAACTGCTTGTGGCCAGGTCGATCGCCTGTAGCTAGGGTGATGCGACCAGTTTTTGAGACATGAATTGAGATTTGTGTTGAACTAATTCCTAGTCCTGATTTGTTGTGAATTGTGTTAATAGATAAAATGGTGCTTTGGACTGGGAAACGAGATGTAAATGGTTTTCTTTTCCTGAGTTGTGCATAAAGATTTGTTAATGAGCATGAGATTTCGAAAGGAAAAGAACAGAAAATTTTGAAATAGCATCCTTCACTGATTTTACCGAACTGCGTGAGTTGGCTTTTCAACGGTTGTGGTTTTCTCGAGGTTTTCTAGTATTGCAATGCTTTTGTCAGTTTTTGTTGTTGTTCTTGGGGTGCGTACTGGGTGACATTCCTGTCACTCACGCATGTTTTACTTCTTCCCTTGTTCCTGGTGCTCAGGAGTAGGTGCAGTCTAGTCTAGTGCATCATTTTTGAGCCACTTTCGCCGCACATAGGTTTGGGTGTTTACCTTTAATTATTTAACTTTGTTATTTAGACTCGATTAGTTGCATTTGGGTAGTTCTTGTACTGTTGTATAGCGCGGGGGCGTTACAAAGTGATAACAGAACCTAGGTTCACTAAGTGCACCAGCTTAGGGTGTCCGGCACTATGGCTTTAGTTGGATTGCACAATCTACATGAGATCATAGCACCTGACTGGTATGTTTGCTTGTTTGTTTGTTTGCTTGTGGTGGCAGCAAGATGCCGCCTAGAGGTCATGGTAGAGGTAGGACTCCCGCAGCAAGTTCTGGTGAGGAGTAGGATAGTGGTTGGGGAGGCCTTCGGCATGAGCTCAGTCATATGATGCAGGGTTTTGATTAGACTTTTGGCAAGAACAACACCGATGGGACCAAGGTAGACCCCTTACTTAAACAGTTCCGCCTATTGAGCCCACCGAATTTTGATGGCAAGGGCAAGCTAGAAGATTGTGAGGCCTGGCTGCTTGAGGTTGAGAAGGTCTTGGAGGGCATGGAGTGTCCAATTGAGAAGTGGGTTCGATTGACTACCTTTCAGTGTAAGGGAGACGCCGACCAGTGGTGGAGAGCCACCACTGTCTGAAGTTCCTTAATGTTGACCTACTGATTATCTCGTGGGAGAATTTCTGAGAGGCCTTCTACGAGAAGTACTTTCCAGAATATGAAAGGCATCAACTGGACAGGGAATTTAGAAACCTGAAGCAAGGTAGCATGACTGTAGTTGAATATGAGGCGACCTTCACTAGATTGGAGCAGTTCTCACAAACATTTGACACCGAGAAGCGTAGAGCCAAGAGGTTTATGGAAGGACTGACTCCAGCACTCAGATCGAGGGTCTTAGGCTATAAGTAGCCCACTTTGACCAGAGTAGTGGAATTGGCAGCCAGTTATGAGGAGGACCGTAGGTTGTTTCTGGGAGATCACCCCAAAGGCAAGGGGAAGGCGTTTGCTCCACGGTCTTTCACTTCTGGAAGATAGAGCTCAGGTAGTTCTGGGAGCTTTGGGAAGAAAAGGAAGGAGCGCATCGAGTCTGTAATTGGGGGAGGAGCTTGATACAATCATGTTGGTTCGTTCAGTGGCCTGGAAAAGAAGAAATCCTGTTTTATCTGTGGGCGTCCATGGCATGTGGCAGCACAATGCTACCATCGGCAACGAAATCCAGAGAAGATGGTCTGCTACAACTATGGAAAGTCTGGGCACATTCAACAAAATTGCCCTGATCCTACAAAGCCAGTTGGGGACACGCCCCATCAGCCAACTAAGGGGCGAGTGTTCTCTATAACTGCTCCTAATGTGGGTCCATCAGGGGATGTGGTTGAGGGTAAGGAATAGAGGCATGTTATGAATTGTAACCTTTCCCTTTAGTGCACTACTGTATCTGGTACTCTCCCTATGTAGTTGTTGTTGTTGTTGTTTCTATTGTTGTATTGTGTTGTTGTTGATGGATATTATATGTGATATCTAGGTTCCTTTCTTTTGGCTGATTGTATGGCTAGAGTATTTGTTTGACTCGGGGTGTTCTTTTTCTTTTATCTCTGAGTCCTTTGCTGCGGAGGTTGGGGACCAACCAGCTACATTGGCCTTCCATCTTGATGTGGTAACCCCACTGGGAGAGCACAGCTTGGCGTGGAAATACCTGCGGTCAGTCAATGTGAAGTTGGGGGACCAAGATTTCAGAGCCAGTCAGATTGCGATAGATATGTAGGAATATGACATCATTTTGGGGATGGACTAGTTGGCGCAGCATTCAACCATCATTGACTATGGCAAGAGGAGAGTCCTGGTCGAGTGCCTAGGCTAGGGTTGGTGTGCGGTGCAAGGAACTAGGCCAGGAGAGCAGAAGAATATTATTTTTGCAATGAAAGCCTACCGCCACTTAACTAGGGGATGTATGGGATATTTGGCAAGCGTGACTGTGTCTTCTTCTTCAGTTCTGAAGGTACAGGATATACCCATGGTTCAGGAGTATCTCGATGTTTTTCCAGAGGACTTGCCTCGGATGCCGCCGCACTGGGAAGTTGAATTCCATATCGACCTGATGCCGGGATCTAGCTCCATTTCTAAGGCCTCTTACCAGATGGCACCAGTAGAGTTGAGGGAGCTTCAGAATCAGCTTCAGGAGTTGCTGGATAGAGGATTTATTAGGTCGAGTGTGTCACCTTGGGGTGCATCGATACTGTTTGTGAAGAAGAAGGATCGTTCACTCTACCTCTGTATTGATTATTGGATGCTGAACTAGATTACAGTCAAGAATAAATATCCTTTGCCTAGGATTGATGATTTTTTTGATCAGCTTCAGGGGGCTTCAGTCTTCTCGAAGATTGACTTGAGATCGGAATATCACCAGCTGTGGATCCAGGAAACTGACGTGCATAAGGCAACCTTTCGTACTCCGTATGGCCATTATGAGTTTTTGGTTATGCCATTTGGATTGACGAATGCACTAGTCGCTTTCATGGATTTGATGAATAGGGTGTTCAGACCCTACCTGGACCAATTTGTTGTGGTATTTGTTGATGACGTGCTGGTATACTCCCCGGATGTGTAGACTCACCAGGCACATTTGAGAATGGTGTTAGAGATTTTGAGACAACATCAACTGTATGCGAAGTTCTCTAAGTGTGAGTTTTGGCTGGAGGAGGTCACATTCCTTGGCCACATCATTTCAGGCAAGGGAATTAAAGTGGACCCAGCCAAGGATGAGGCAGTCAGTAGTTGGGCCAAACCCAAGATCGTGACAGAGATCAGAAGCATTTTGGGCTTGGCTGGTTATTATAGGAGGTTCATACAAGATTTCTCCAAGATTGCAACACCATTGACCAGATCGACACAAAAGGAGGTTCTATTCATTTGAAACTGGCAATGCAAGGAGGGCTTCAATGAATTAAAGACTCGATTGGTCACATCTCCAGTTTTGACTCTACCCTTGGGGAGTGGAGGCTTCGTAGTGTACTGTGATGCTTATGGGACAGGATTAGGGTGTGTACTGATGCAGTTGGGAGGGTTGTGGCCTATGCCTCACGTCAACTGAAGAACCATGAAAGGAATTATCCCACTCATGATTTGGAGATGGCTGCAGTAGTGTTTGCACTGAAGATTTGGAGACATTACCTGTATGGTGAGCAGTTTGAGGTATTCACAGACCATCGAAGCTTAAGGTATATCTTCACTCAGAAGGATTTGAATATGAGACAAAGTAGATGGGTAGAATACCTCAAGGACTATGACTTTAGCCTATCCTACCACCCTGTGAAGGCTAATGTGGTCGCTGATGCCTTGAGTAGATGCAATCACTTGATGGCCAGTTTGATGATCAAGGAGTGGCGTATCCTAGAGGATTTGGTTGGATGTAGACCGTTGAGGTAGTCCCAGGGACCTACTAGAGCTTGGGTAGCAAACATGTTTGTTCGCCCAAGGTTACTGGAGACTATTGTAGCTACTCAGCAACTGAACCCCTTTGTGTAGGAGATTTGGGCTAAATGGGAGGCTGGATAGGCGCCTCGTTTCTCTGTTGGTGCAGATGGAGGGCTCAGGTATGATCTACGCCTGTATATGCCTCAGGTGGAGGATGTGAAACAAAGACTACTTGATGAAGCCCATCGGTCTAAGTATTCAATTCATCTCGGTAGCACCAAGATGTACAAGGATTTGAAGAGAAATTTTTGGTGGCCTGGAATGAAGAGAGAGATAGCTGAATATGTGATGAAGTGTGCAACTTGCCAAATGGTCAAGATCGAGCACCAGAAGCCTGGGGGAATGTTGCAACCTCGGGATATTTCAGTTTGGAAATGGGAGCATGTATCAATGGATTTTGTGACAGGACTGCCCAAGACCAGGAGAAAGAACGACACCACTTGGGTGATCGTAGACCATCTCACAAAGTCAGCACATTTCTTACCTATGAGGGTGAATCTCCCATTAGCTCAGTTGGCAGAGTTGTATGTGGCTAAGATAGTCCGACTGCATGGGGTGTCAGTGTCCATTGTGTCTGATAGGGACACTAGGTTCACATCTAGATTCTAGGAAGCATTGTGAGAGGCTTTCAGCACCATTCTACACTTTAGTACAGCCTTCCATCCCCAGACAGATGGGCAGATTGAGAGGACCATCCAGACCTTAGAAGACATGTTGAGGGCCTGCGCCTTGGATTGTAGAGTGAGCTGAGAAGATCATCTTCCATTGATCAAATTCGCCAACAACAACAGCTATCACTCCAGCATAGGTATGGCATCTTATGAGACCTTGTATGGAAGACCTTGTAGAACACCTACCTGTTGGGATGAAGTAGGCGAGAGGCAGCTTGTGGGCTCAGAGGTCGTGCAACAGTATGTAGAGAAAGTGGACCTGATCAGGAAGAGACTGGCGACTGCACAGAGTAGGCAGAAGAGTTATGCTGATCGGAGGCATAGACCTTTGGAGTTCAAGGTTGGAGACTTCGTCTTCCTAAAGGTGTCACCAAAGAAAGGCATATTCAGGTTTGGGAAGCGGCGAAAGTTGAGTCCTTGCTACATTGGACCCTACAGGATAATCAGGAGGGTCGGGGAAGTTGCCTATCAGTTGGACTTGCCTCCAAAGTTCTTAGGCATGCACAATGTATTTCACGTCTCGATGTTGAGGAAGTGTTTGGCCACCGCATCCCAAGTAATTCCAGTCCAGCCAAATGAGCTACAGGAAGATTTGTCCATGGTGGAGGACGTTGTATAGATCCTTGATAGGAAGGAACAGATCTTCAGGAACAAGGTGACACCTCTTGTGTTAGTTCAATGGCAGCACTATGGCGTTGAAGAAGCTACTTCGGAGTGAAAAGCGAACAAGCAGTCCCAGTACACCCACTTGTTTGATCATTGAATTTCGAAGACGAAATTCTTTTGAGGGGGTATGATGTAACATCTGTGCTTGATTTTCCATTCAATGTAAAACCATGGAATTTTTTGTATTATTTGAATATGGTTTGTTAATGGTTAATCAAGGTTATGTTTGTTGGTTGTGGTCTCTCCCAGTGCATTGTCTTCCTGGTTTTTCCCTTGTGGTGTGACTTCTTTGGCTTTGTGAGTCTGTATGTGCATTTTGGGACCCATGTTTGGAGGTGAGACCCACTTGGACTTGGACCTGGTCAAAGGAGCCCAACCACATGCCTGTGACCCCTCTTTCTTCTCTGTGACCCATGACCCGCCTCCTCCTACTCGTGAGCCCTAGCGGGAGGGTTGCCTGTCCCGTCTCTTCCACGACAGGGAGGCTGGCAAAAGGGCCGGTAGGAATCCGAGGGATGGCAAACGAGGAGGTGGCGTTAAAGGGAGGCGTGGAACGCAATGGGAAAGAGGAGGAACGGGAGAGAGAACGGAGGCTGGAGGTGAGCCGAGAGTGGGAAGAGAACCTTCTGCTAGGGGAGGTCGTGCGAGCAGAGGAGGCCTGTGTCGAGCCTCGCCAGAGCACGTTGGGCGCTCGGAGCTCATCCGAGAAGGTACACGTCTCCCCCTCTTCTTCCTTTCCTTGGTTAAGACATGTTGAGATTAGGGGATAAATCATGAATAATGATGTAGAAATCATGCAAAAATATGGAAAATGTTGAGAAAGGGATGAATAATGTGTTTGTGAAGATATCATGCTGATTCATGGTTGTTTCATGGGATTTTCATGAGTGTTTTTGATGCATGCTACAGTGATCCCGTATGAGCTTTATGCCATTATGAATTTCTATAGAACAGCATACTTAATGGTTTTGTGTTTGGATTGGGGGCTTTTGAAGTAGACTTGGAAGTCTACACCCCATGTTTTACTTGTAATTTTTGGGGTGGATTAGATGGTGTAGACACCCCGATTTTGAGGTAGTTCATTGATAAGGCTCCAATTGTTGCTTTGGATATGGTTGATCCTTGAACCAATCCCTAAACCCGTAGTAAGCCTGCAGCCCAATCAAAAAACCCATACCAATAGGGTAAAGCACCTAGCTAGCACACCAACTTAGCACACCTAGCTAGCACATCAACCTAGCACACCAACCTAGCACACCTACCTAGCACACCAACCTAGCACACCAACCTAGCACATCAACCTAGCGCACTTATCCAGCGCACCTCCCTGGCGCACAAGGCTGCGACTGTTGGCTTTCCACCTTCCTTGGCTATTACCTCCAGCAGTGAATGTGCTGTGGAATATTACAGGCTCTTCGTCTACGAGGCTCTCCTTATGCCCGTAACTCATCCCTGAGAGATCCCTATAAAAGGACCTCCATAGGCACCATTTTGAAGGACACGAAAAGAGACCAAAAATCCTGAGAGTTGAGAATCCTGAGCAGAAACCTTGCGCCCAGCCACGTTCTCCCTAGAAGCCTGACCTCTGTACGAGCTTCTCCACCAGTCCAGTAGCCTGTTTTCATTCCCTGGAGCACCTCCTTGCGTCCTAGAGCCTTCCAAAGCAACAAAGGTTTTCTTATCTCTGATATCACGAAGAAGGAACACATCGTGAGGTAGGCATTCTACCTCCCTTTTTAATTTCTTGATGGCATTTCAGAACTGAATAAAACATGCTAAAAACATCATGTATGATTGATTTTATTCCATGTTTATGATGTTTTTCATGATATCATGCTTGTTGTTCTATGCAAATAATCTCCAAGCTAATCCATGTTTGCACTTCTAGCATGTAATCTACATGTGTTGTTGTTTCCTTGCATATAATGTTTAGCCATGCACCATGTATACCTCTGCACGTAGAAGCATGCACATTTGACCATCGTTTATACATGTTTCATTTCGTTTTATCCAGATCATGTTTGTTCTTAAGCATTTCACACATTTTTATGCATAAACCCATCACCTTGCTTCGGTTTCAAATGTTTTGTTTTCATGATGATTTCTTGATCCTATACACTCGCAGCATGTTTCCAGTTTTTACCATAGAATAAACCCTTCAGCATTTGCATGAATCCCCCTTGTATCTCTGCTGGGTGGGTTCTAGATCGGGTCACAGTCTGATCCAGAATCCCTGGGGCACATATCCTTGTCGCACCTAACCCGCGCACCAGTCTGGCGCACTCAGTAGGCGCACCAGACTGATCAGAGATCAGAACACTTGCATTCAGCCCCATACTTGCATGACTTTATCGCAGAGTTTTGAGCTTGTTTCTTCCTGACTGATTCTCTAGTTTGCTGAGATGCTATTTGCATGTTTTCAACTTTCAATCAAACCGTTTTCCATTTGTTTTCTCTACTTTGTTATTCAGCTCCAGGCTAAATCTGGTAGACTGATTGCACCCTACTCCCTTGTGAGAACCATGTGTATCAGTCCATGATCTAGAGGCTTGGCTGGATCATTGTTTTCTGCATCTAGTTCTGATAGATGAGATCTTGTGTGAGGGTTCAGGCCCTTGAGCTCAAGGTCATTGCATTGCATTTACATATTTTAACTCTTTCAAAGCTTGTTTTCCGAGTTTTTCCAGAATAATTTCTATTGCATGCTTTTCCAGAATGCACCCTCTGATGTTTGGCTTTACCTGGCTTTCCTGTTTTTTTGCCTCTGCATACATTACTGGCCCACCTAGACACACATAGGTGGCACTCCAGACTGACGCACCAGTCTGGCGCACCAAACAGGCACAGTGACCTGTTTTCAGTAGCACACAGCATATCTTTCCAATGTTTTGCTTGCTTCCTTGACCCGATTTGCTTCTGGGTTTTCATCTGATTTTCTTCCTTGGTGCATTAGGAAGGCACATCCCTGTTTTCAGTAGTTTTCCTGCATTTTAGCTTGCATTTAGGCATATAGTAAGCAAGGATGATAAATCGCTCAAGATATTAGATCCCTGATCTTATTATGCAATGTTCCTGCATTAACTCTTGGCCCGGCGCACGAGAGTTATTTCTGAGCATTAGGACACACCCCTACACATCATGCACCTATATTATAGACACCACGAGCATTTGCATCGCATGGCATATCGCCCTCGCGCGTACAGCAAAAGGCTGCAAAGCCGACATTTCATTTGCAAAAGAGAAATCATTAGAAGACCGATTCGTCGGGCATACGAGGGTGCCTAACACCTTCCTCGCACGTAACAGGGATCCTTACCCGCATTTCTGGTTTACGCAGCCCCTTTTTATTTGTTTGCATGATTTTTCATGTGTTTTATGGTTTTCCTCGTCTTCCAAAATAGATTAGGTGGCGACTCCTGCATTTTGCATTTTTTCCCTTTTCTTTCTGTCATGGCTTTGCCGCTCTTTTGGACACATACCACCCATTTGTGGCCACTCCCGTCGGCATGGTTACAGATGGGTCTGTCCCTTACTCCCACTTTGGGGAGAATAGACGATGGTGGCTAGGGAGGTTTTCTGCAATCGCAAAAAACCGTATGTCGAACTAGGTTCGGTATGCCGAAATACTCCCAGGTGGGTCCCTAGACCACTGATTCGGACGACTGGGGGTAATTTAGTAAACCAAATCAAGGGTTTTCGGATGATCGAATGGATTCGGTTGACCGTTCTAGCGGGGAACTGATAAAACTGATAGAGATTCGGAGTATCGAAATATTTCAATCGACCGAATCAGGGATTTTCGGTCGACCGGGACCCTATTCGGTATGCCAAATCAGGACCCAAAACTTTATTGAGAAATATCGTGAAAATGTTAATAAATTTAGGCAAATGCATGATAAATGTATGAGATGCATGGAAATGAATCATGAGATGTTGCATGTAAACATGTTGTTTTAATTATGCTTTCCATGAATTGTGAAACATGAAATATGTGGAATACATGTGGACGCATGTGAGGGGTGAATGCATGATACAATGACCATGAATGAATGCCAATGTAAATGGTTGGTTTGAGAACCATAAATGGGAAATGTGACACATAATGTGTGAGATTTATATATAATTTTATGAATGAAAACTGGTTTTGCCAAATGATTTGAAATGAGAAACTGCATATGGTTTAAATGAAATTTTCGAGAATTATAGGAACCACAATTAGACCAGGGCTTGCCGATAGGGGTAGTGAGACCTCTAGATATTTCGAGGACGTGTCCTTGGTTGTGGTTACCGAGTCGCAGTCCGGGGTATGAGCCTCGAGACTGTGATGGTACTGTAGGGCTCGAGGTACAGTAGACCCAGATTACCCTCAGTGTCGGTGCTGATCTGGTCTACGGTTAGATTCCCTTGGTGCTCGAGCACTAGGGCGTCGTGAGGACGTACTCTGTGCTTGTACCAATGAGGGTACATTTTGAGGCTACGGTGGGAGCAATTGGACTCTTGCCAGGGTGGTTCACCACAGCACTGCAGTATGGTCGAGGTGGAGCCTCAACAACTACTTGTGGCCAGGTCGATCGCCTGTAGCCAGGGTGATGCGACCAGTTTTTGAGACATGAATTGAGATTTGTGTTGAACTAATTCCTAGTCCTAATTTGTTGTGAATTGTGTTAATAGATAAAATGGTGCTTTAGACTGGGAAACTAGATGTAAATGGTTATCTTTTCCTGAGTTGTGCATAAAGATTTGTTAATGAGCATGAAATTTTGAAAGGAAAAGAACAGAAAGTTTTGAAATAGCATCCTTCATTGATTTTACCGAACTACGTGAGTTGGCTTTTCGACGGTTGTGGTTTTCTCGAGGTTTTCTAGCAATGCAATGCTTTTGTCGATTTTTGTTGTTGATCTTGGGGCGCATACTGGTTGACATTCTTGTTACTCACGCGTGTTTTCCTTCTTCCCTTGTTTCAGGTGCTCAGGAGTAGGTGTAGTCTAGTCTGGTGCATCATTTTCGAGCCACTTTGGCCGCACAAAGGTCTGGGTATTTAGCTTTAATTATTTAACTCTGTTATTTAGACTCTATTAGCTGCATTTGGGTAGTTCCTATACTGTTGTGTAGTGCGGGGGCATTACAGTGTGGTCCCGGATGTGGGTCCATGTGGGGCCTACATTCGTGGGTCGGTTGGTGGGAGCGAGTTGGTGGTGTGAGTTGGTGAGCTCATGTGGATTATGGTAGGTGGGATGCGCAGTTGTGCATGCGCTCAGCTACCAGCTTGCATGGCTTTATAAGCCCATGCGCATGGCAAACCAACTCAGCCTTCCTCTCCTCCTCTTTCCCCTCCGCTTCCCGTCTCGAGCACGCCACCTTCCTTCCTTTCCTCTCCCTCCACTCACCTCCTCCTCCTTCTCGACACACTCTCTCTCTCTTCCACTCTCCCTCCGTTGCCCCTCCTTCCCTGCTCAAGGGACGACGACAGTGTACGGAGGCATGTGGTGGAGCGTGGAACTCCGGAGTTGCGTCCCTGAGGTCAAGGAAGCCCCGTGAACGTCATGATCACTGAAGTTGGCGAGAGGATCGCTGGAACCCGCATTACAGGTACACATCTCCAACCACTGTAATAGAGAGCATGAAATTGGTAGAAATTGATAAGATTGCAAGAAATCTAGGTACATTTACATTCCTAGAATTTATTGTGAATTTATGAGAATTTATGGGCATTTATTCTAGTGGTTGTGATTTGGGTCGTTCTAACCCTTATGGCTTTGTGATTTTATATCTTGATGCATAGTGAATGCATTTTGGTTTAGTTTGTGTGGATTTGGAGTAGACTTGAGGGTCTACACCTTATGTTTTATGTGAGATTTTTGGTGTTTGTTTAGGAGGTCCGATTGGAGGTCCCAGTTGGGGCGATTTCGGACTGTAAGGTTTGGGACGTTTTCTATTTTTCGCAGAATTCGACATACTGAACCATTTCGGTATACTGTTTTCCTGTCAGATTAGGTCCTCTGGTCAAAATTCGATCGTCCAATTTTGGATGGTCCACCGAATCAGTGGATTTCGATCGACCGAACCTTTTACGCTATACCGATTTTGGCTAGAGTGTTGACCATTGAACTGAATCGGTCGACCGATATAGATCGGTCTACCGAGCCAGGCATTTTCGACATGACGAATCAGGGCCCAAATTCTTTTGTAAAATGTGATTTCCAAGGGTTTTCCAGATTGGTTTGTTTTGTCCCATTGAGGTCGGATTATGGGCCGTCAGTGGTGGTCCCTCGGGACACCTAATGTGTTGTTTTGCCAAGGTTTTGGAAGAGTTTCCAAAGATATGAAGAGGGTTTCAAAGAGAAGGTTGGCCGTTTTGGAAAATAGTTTTCCTAGTTTTCTGTGTGCAAGCCTAGACAATGTGGGACCATGTCGTCGAGACTAGGGAATGTGACGACATTCTCAGGTGGTCGGGTGTGACTCCTTAGTCGAGGTCGGGGGCCAAGAACCTGAGGCTAAGGGGCGTCAGGCCTTGGAGGTATGAGACTCCTTGATTGTCATCTCAAGGTTAGGGTTGTGGTCTTCAGGTTGAGGTGTCTTATGGCATGACGGGGAGGTATGATACCCTTGTTGTCACTGTGAGCTCTGAGGCTCAGGTGTCATTGGGTGCGGAGGTATGACATTCCCTCCTAAGCACTGTGTGGAGGACGCCATGAGGAGACGGACCCTGTGGTGGCCAGTGCAGGTGGGACACGTGTCCTATAGCTGGTAGCGTCCTAAGAGACAAGACAACCTTCCCAGGGAGGGGTTGGCTTTTTGAGGGTTCTCTAGAGAGAATCGCTGGATGGTGAACGCTCCTACACAGGGTGGCCGTCACCGTGGCAGTGCAGAATGTCGTGGTCGCTCCTCGACGGACTACGTGTAGCCAGAGTTTGGTTGCCTGGCATCGGGCTTCCCAACTCACTGTGTGTGGTTTTGGCCATTGAGGGTTGTTGCTTGTGGTTTTGGACTAGTAGAGCTTCGATTGTGGTTTTGGTCATTGTGGGCCTAGTTTGAGAGGTTTTGAGAAATGGTTTGCGAAATGAATTTAAAAGAAAATCAATTATGGTTTTGTTTTTCTATCATTTTCTTGGATGCGTACTAGGTGACTTCTATCACTCATGCATTTTCTTCATACTTTTGATTTGCAGGTGCAAGCATGCAAGGGTTTAGCGTAGTGCATATAGTCTAGAGTCTTGTAGCCGCATACATAGGTTCCTAGTAGTTAGATATTTTCTATTTAGCTTTAATTTTCCCGTAATTTAAATTGTTTTAAATTATTGTGGAAAATTCGAGACGTGACATTGATGCTCTAGCAATTAGTAACAGCCACAGGTTGAGCCCAGTAGATCCTGCTCTGGCCCAGCCATCTGACCATCATAACCCGATAGTCCAGGTGGGATGTGCAAGTAGGATGCGCAGGAAGGTTAGGGATTTATTGTTGAATGCTCAATTTGTCTTTTCACTTAGTAGACCACCAATCTACCTCTTCTCATTGGATGGCATGGATTTTGGTGTGCTCTTGATTGTCTTGGACCATCAAGCCCCTCCACCTAATCCCAATCCCCGTCTAGTCCAACCTTGCTTAAATCCAAACCACTCCTCTTAAACCACATTTGAATCCAACGACCAAGCCACCCTTCTTTCCTCTATAAAACACCTCTCCCACGACCGAACTCCTCCTTATGGATCCCTAGACGTCCAACCTTGAGCTCTAGCCATCCCTGAGCATAGCCACCCATTCTAGCCACCTCTTCCCCATATTTTGACCATCTCCACACTATACAGCATACATTACAACTCTCTCTTGGCCTAACACCCATTGCTTGTGCCAGAGCACACATCACCCTTCCAACAAAGCCTCCCCTCTATTTAAAGCCTCCTATGCATCCGCTGGCCGTCCACCTCTATCCAACCACCTCCGTTCCCAATCAAAATCCACACCCCCACATCTAGCCATTGAAACACCACACCCACTCCTTGCATTTCCACACGAGCCTTCAACCAACGTTAGCACAGCCCTCCGGACCAACCTTCGCAGTCGTTGTGCGCCAACTGTTAAAGATTTGTCATCGCAAGCTATCGTCAAAAGTGACAACCCATAAAACTCCATAGGTTTGCTTTCACTCCTTGTTGTGTGTTTATCGCTTTGTTTATGTTACATTGCTTTGTTGTATCATTTTTGTTCATATCTTGCCTGCATTTGCCATTTAATTTCAGTCATGCACCCATTTCATATCCTCATCGCCAGTGATGGGTTCAAGTGGGTATGGAAATGGCTGATGGCCTATGAGCACCTTCGTCCCCCATCTTGGCTCATCCTCACCTCCCTTTTCCTTCCCTCAAGCTTCCCGTACGGCCAATCGATGCTCCTTGCTGCCTCCATGGTCGGTCGAGCTCATGGTCACCGACAAGACAAGGGAAGGATGGCAGAAGGTCATGCCTACATACACATTCATCCATTCTGCATCCATGCATCCCTTTTTATCCCTCTATACCTCTAGAAACGTCGGAATGCCTCGTCAAAGCCTCTGGTTGGCATTCATAGGCGTGCTCGTTGGTAGAACCCAACTCATGACGAGCTAGGTGGGTGGAAGTATCTGGCCAGCCATGACCTAGTTCAGACATCCAGGTACGCTCCCTTGCCTCCCCTCTAGCTCTCCATGCATCATACCACATCCTCATGTAGACACATTTAGATCTAGGGCAATGACAAGCTCGTTGCCTTGTTCCATCTCTGACATCTACGTGCCGAATTCACAGAAGAAAGGCACGGATGGCCTACACAAGTTGCCCAGTTCAAAACAAGTAGCTTGCTGAGCCCCCTTGCATCTTGTCTTCTTGTTTTCTCCTTGATCATAGATTGATTTTTGAGTTTTCCTCCTGTATCAGCATTGCCTCACTTGCGTTGCATGTTTCTCTTGCATTTTAAATCCATGTCACTTATGTTTTTGACACATATCATCATCCATCATGTATCCCATTTAGGACGATGACGATTACTATGTCAGATCATTTTGACCGACGGTTTAGGATTCACATAGTGCAATTGAGTCCATTTACATTAACTTTGGCCCCTTGCATTTGATTTACATGAGCATAGCATTGAGCGTTCATGCATACACTTAGACTTAGCAAGCATACATACATTAGCATTGGCGACACACAAGCAAGTGATTAGCCTAGAAAAACCAATTTCTCGAGCGTATGGGGGTACCTAACACCTTTCCCACGCATAATAGGAGTCCTTACTCTTTCTCTGGCCCACGATGATCATTTTTGTCATGTCCATTAGGCACGGAGCATGCACACATTCATTTAGCATCTATTTGCATTCATTTGCATCTTTTCCTGCATTTCATATGCACTCACTTTTCCTCGTCATTCTGGTTTAAAAAGATTAAGTGGCGACTCAGTTTTGTCCGTATCATTTCCTTTTTTTCATGTTTTCTTCGGTGTTTTCGAGTCAAGTGTCCTTCCTCGGATTCACCATCTTCACGGTGACCTTATTAGTTTTCGTGTGTTCCCTCACGCGAAAGTCAGTTCTGGCATGGTCCCAATAATATTAGAGTATGTTGCATACCATAGAATGGATTAAATACATATGAGAAATAATAAATACCTTGTTCAACGGAAACTCAATGGTAGGAGCAACATTATTCGGTTGTGGATAGCAAGGACGAAATGTTTTTACTTTTTTGGAGGAAGAATGGCTGCTCAGATGGGGAAGAAGAGGTCTACTCACATGCTTCAACTTCAGTCTTGAATAGCACACGATGAACAACAAAAGGGCCTTGGGAGGTGGAGGAGGGAGGACGGAGGAGAGGAGAGTGGTGAGGGTGCGGCTTTAGATAGAGGAGGAAGGAGTGGCAAGGATGTAGCTCCGGTCGTGGGAGAAGGGAGGAATGGCGAGGGTGCAGCTCTTGTCATAAGAGGAAGGAGGAGGAAGGAGGGAGGAGTGGCAAAGGTGCAACGGTGCAACTTCGGTCATGGGAGGAAGGTGGAGGGATGAGCGAGGAGTGGCGAAGGTGCAACGGTGCAACTCTGGTCATGGAAGGAAGGAGGAGTGGCAAAGGTGCAGTGATGCAGCTCCAGTTGTGGGAGGATGAGGAGGGAGGAGGGGCGAGTGTGGCAGCTTTAGCTTCGATGAAGGTTGAAATTGAGAGTGGTGAAATCATGGGAGGAGGCGAGGGTGTAGAGAAAAATCATGGGAGGTGTGGCAAAAAAAATAAAAAAAAAAGATAATAGATCGTGGGAAGAGGGAGGAGTGGGGAGGGCATAGAAAAAAATGGGAACCCACGTTTCCACCTTTTTTTTTACTTACCATATTTGAGTACACAATACATAACAATTGTTGCCAATACATTTCTGTCTATTAAAATTGTTAAAAGGTAATAAACGACATTTGGATCTATTGCCAATATTTTTATTGACGTTAACTATTACCTATAACCTTATTTCCAATAGTGAGTTCCGTAAAGCTCCCTGAAGTTTGGTTCAAGTTCTTCCATTTTAATTAGAGTTTTTTTTTGTCCAAAGCAAATGCTGAAAATTTAGTGTATATATATATATATATATATATATATATATATATATATATATATATATATGTA
>JAMKQA010016944.1:0-16173 GCA_024699735.1 Posidonia australis
AGATTATCAGAGAAGTCTGTAAAAGCCTCCGTCTGCTTAAAAGATTGGTACGATGCGGTTGACCGTCTTCAAGGATTGAGCTTGAAGTCTGAATCAGAAGAAGACGATGATGCGACATCAACTTTAACAGGCAGAACAGACTTCTCAAATGAATAATTCTTAATGTAAAAATTTTAAAAAAAATGTAAAACAAACGATGTAAATATCTTTTGTATTTTTTATGTAAAAAAATTGTTGTATTTCAAATATTTTTTTATTAATAAAAAAAAAAAATTCAATTTAGGCTCAATGGCCCGGCCCGACCTGGCCTCCCGTAGGCTCGACTCACATACGGACCATGGGCCATGTCGGACCCATAGTCTAGAGGAATCGGCCCGACCTAGACTAACCTTTGGGTCGACCCAGCCCGACGTGGCCCGATCTAGGCCCGAGCGGGCTGAACTTTTCTCTAGGTGTGGGTAGGGTAGAAAGAAATCTTCTGTGGAGAGGAGGCTTGGGTACTGAAGCTCGAAGAAGTGACGTTAGAACAGTAACTGTAAAGTGTCTTTATGGTTTATCCGAGTCAACCATCATCTTCCTTCGTTGAGCTTTTGCAATTCGCCCAACCTTGAGTCTTTTGTGTTACGTCGGCTTCCGCTGTTCACGTTGACCTCCTTTTCTCCCCCCACCGCGATGCTCCGCCATATCTCTCTGTCTATCAAAGAATTGAAGGAAAAAAGTCCGTATCAGCAATCACCTGACTTGCCTTTTTTTGTGTTTTTTGAAATAGTCAATTTACTTCCTTAGAATCCTAGATGTCGTTGATGGCAGTCTTGCAAATACATCTCAAGCCGTGGCACAACCATCTTCATCACACCATTGTCTGCTCCCTTGTGTCAGTGTAATAAAAAAAAAAAAAAAATATAAATAGCCATTTTCCACCACTACTTCTCCTGCCTTCGTCCCTTTTCTCTCTCTCTCTGTTCTTTTTTCCTTCCTACTCGCCACTTCCTTCCTCAAATCATCATCATTCCATTTCCTGATTGGTGGTGAATGGCATATGGGTTTCCAGGCCATCACAGAAGGAGAGTGCTCGTTCCTGCTGTTCAGCTCCTCTCTCACAACCCTTCTTCCAGACACCACCTGATTCCGTCCTATCCACCACCACCTCCCTTTCCTGTCGGGGTTCTTGTTGGTCGAAGATCCGTTGTGGGCATGGACATGGAGGAAATCAGGACTCGGGCTCTTCTACAGGTTGACCGAGCGACTGAACTTTTTCGTATTCTGATTCTTCTCTTCATTCTTTTTCCGATTTGCTGATATGGGTTCTTGTTCTGTTTTGTTTATCTGTCGCATTTTGATTCTTCCCTTAATTTTTTCTTCGATTTCGCTGATTTGGATTGTCGTCTACTTGTTCTCTTGTTCTTTATTTTTGAAGTTTATGAGAGATGAGGGGCTTGTTCCGTCGCCGGACGAGGAGCAGAAGAGGAGAGACGTCATCTTGCAGCTTAAAAAGGTTTGTGGATTTTGATTTTATTCATTTTTGTATGTTTTCTTCTCATGTGGTATGGTTTACATTTTTAGATTAATTTGTATAAACAAACTTAAGTTTCTGTTGTCCTTTTTATAGTGATCAAATGTACCATTGTTCATACGCTACCCATTCTTCCTTGGTTGTGGTTCAAGATGAAGGTCTACTGATCTGGGGTTTAGGGTTTCATAAGATCAGTAGGTCGTGTTTCTCGTGTTACTTCCTAACCAAATTTAGATATGTTTGTTAATTAAATCTAGACCAGCCTTAAGTGTATCCGTGTACCTATATTTTTCTGAGAATAGGTGGGTTGAAACCCATATTATTAAGGAGTCAACCCAGAACAAACAAACAACACTGATCTTGGTAGTATCTTGCAATTGTGGGAAGCTACAAGCGTATAGGATTTGTAGGAAGTGGAAGCTGTAAGCTTTGTACAGCAAATTCCACATTGGATGTTTGTTTAATTGAAAGCTGGAATCAAGAGCAAGCTGTAGCCTTTGTACTGTAAAATCCCAATTGGATGCTTGTTTAGTTAAAAGATGGAATCAAGAGGATTTTCAAATATTTGTTGAAACTTATCTTTTGAAACCTCAAGCTCAAGATATTTTTAGTTTTGCTTCTGTATGATTTTCTCCTTTGAAAATGTTCTTTTTTGTTCTTTTATACAGTCTTCTTACTGATGTTGAGGATTTCTTGTTTAAAAGTAAATGCTTATGTGGTATACATTTACTGATTTTTTCTGGAATTTTCCTTTGGCAGATAGTACTATCTTGGATAAAGACGGTAGCTTGGCAGAGGCGACTTCCAAAAAATTTAATTTCTAGTGCCAGTGCTACAATAGGCACCTATGGTTCGTATGGTCTGGGAGTGAGTATTCCTCATTTGTTTGGAAATATTCTGTCAAATGCTTGTTTGTACTAAAATTTTTCCTATTACTTTTCAAACTTTATGGTGGTTAAGTTCTAGTGCTAAATGAAACATTGATCAAATGTTCATGCTTGTGAACTATTTAAGCACATTTATCATCTCTTGGATGAATATGCATGCAGTTCATTGAATTGTCTTTGAAGGAATACTAAATTAATATGCTTGACTGGAATGAATAAATTTATGGCTCCTTTTCTAGAAGGCAATTCTAGAATCATATTGCAGTATTTAATTCATTTCTAACTCATCTCAACGACATGGAATTGAGGATCCAGCCTTTTTCCACAGATTGTTCCATGTACATGCACTTCGCTGTTCGTCTTTGCATTTATTTGCTCATATTTTGCTGTATGTATAGCTTTAGGTGTTGCTGTCTATATTATTTAAACATTTATCAATTTTATTTCAGGTTTATGGACCCGATTCTGATATTGATGCTCTATGCTTAGGTCCTTCCTATGCTACACTTGAAGTAAGGTTCTTTACTTGTCATTTCATTAGTGTAGATACAAGAAAGTTAATAAATTGGTAATTGGAGGTGTGTTCTGCTACTGACACACATTTTTCTTTAATAATTTTAAATGTTCAATCCTGAATTCAATCTACAGGATGACTTTTTTATTGTCCTTCGCAACATACTTGAAAGTAGACCGGAAGTTTCAGAAGTTCATTGTGTTAAGGGTGCCAAAGTTCCTTTAATGCGCTTCAAATTCAATGGAATATCAATTGATATGCCATATGCCCAGCTCAAAGTTACATCTGTCCCTGATGTGAGTAAAATCACATTTCATTGACTTCTCATAGCAACTGCAACTTTTCTGATACCTTTTTACGGGTGCTGTTGTATTTTTGTCTACCTTAATAATTCACACCTTTTCACTTGTTCTGAATGCTCGTGTTTACAACAATCAATTCCTCTGGTTCTTGCATCTATTTTTTGGGATTATAATAAACATATCAGAACTTTCACTTGCTTTGAAGATTAATGAAACATCTCTGATATTCTGCATTCTACATTTGTTAATTCCTTACAAAATTGGAGTACTTTCTTCATAATTGGCATGCTGTGACTTCCTTATCATGTTTTCTGTTATATATTGTTATATTTTTTCTACAGCAGTCATCTGGGAAACACTGTTTTTTTTTTTGGACGTCTTTTTTTCTTTTACCTTTGATTCAAGAGTACTAAAGGAATTTTGAAGTTGTCTTGGAAAATTTGATTCAAGAAAAGCAAGGTTATCATATGTTTTAGCAAACACATCATAGTATTGGGAAAAGGGTAGAAGAAAAGGAGAGATTGGACAGAGAAAATCATGCTCTATACTTTTTGTATTTCTAAATATCCATGTTTTTGACTACTGCATGTATGTACCAATGGTATATTTTACAAGATCTCAAATTGTATGTGTGCTTTAGACGTCTAACTTTGGTCTAAGATAGTCTTTTTTGCATCACAGGTTTATGTATTCTCACTCAAAGTTCATGTATATGTCCACTTGGTATATTTTGTAGAATCTTTTTAGTGGCGTTGTTTGTGGGTTTAGTTCTGTAGTTTGGTATTAGTGCTTTCTATGCAACCAAAACTTGAGAGGTTTATTCCCTTTTTTCCTTTTATTAGCAAAAGAAGCTTAAATCTCACTATCTTTGGTTTTTATAAGCCGTTTATCCTCAATCCTCTCATGTCCTCTTCAAACAGTCTGGATGTTTGATAGATTATTTCTTTCCTGCCTGCTCTTTATGTAAGTTTTGAAAAATAAATTATTTAAGTGGCCTTATATTAGTATGGTATTATGGCCACTATTGTTGTCCGTGTTAAGAACTCATTGACATGCCATTTCACAGGTAGGGGTATTGGATTCCTTTTCACCTGTGGAAGTTTTGGATGAAATTAGTATGAGAAGTTTGTCAGGAGTAAGGGCTAATAGGCACATCCTTGAGCTTGTTCCGAATGTGAAGGTACTGTATCGACGTTTCTCCTGTATACAACCTTTTATGGGTTTTTCTCAGTATATGTAGTTTAAAAATGTAGCATCACCTTGGAAAGATTATACAAATGTAGTTTACACTTATGGTTAATTTATCATCTAATACAGCACTAGACGTCTTTCTTTCTTTTTCTTACAAAAAAAGCATGGTACTTACAATTACTTGATTGTTAACTTATTCTGATATCTAGGGATATTCTTTTGGATCAATTATTTTCTTTGTTTCATAACCATTTTGTTGTGGGAAGAAGTAAAACTTTTTGTCATGCTTTGATACCTGAATTCCTTTGCTTTCTTATGCTTCTCTTGTTCTTTGGGAAAATGCTACTTTATTATCAAATGCATTTGCCTTTATTTGTTTTTCTTATATAAGTTGGTATTTCTTACATGTCCTTGTCATGTTTCAGAATTTCCAATCCATGTTGAGATGTTTAAAGTTTTGGGCAAAGAGGCGTGGTATATATTCACATGTAAGTAGAATTTATTTCCATGTTGTTACTTCAAATTAGGTGGTTTTGTGGAATAAGTATGCTTTTTTATTGGCAGCTACATGGATTTTTTGGTGGTATTCATCTGGCAATTCTCGCAGCTTATGTTTGCCAGAGATCTCCTGATGCAGGCATTAGTGCTCTTTTGTCAACTTTCTTTGCTTTGTTTCATGGTTGGTCTTGGCCTGAGCCCGTAATTCTGCAAGGTGGACTTACGTATTTGAGATGTCTAGATGGGCGATCTTTCATGCCTATTATGATGCCATGCAGTCCATATGAATGGTGCAACTCTAATTTTACCATAAGTACTTTCAGCAAGATAAGGGAGGAATTCCAACGAGGTTACAATATGACCATTGTAAGTTTGTTCAAACTTGTTTCCCGTCTGCCCAAATTTTTTTAAAATTAGTTTTGTGTATTGGTTGCCAATTTTCATAGTCCAAGGGTTATCACTTCAACTTATTAATATCTGTATAGTGATGAGAATTTTTTTTATAAAGCCACTAGTTGACTGGTTCATCGAAATCCAGGTCTATAGTGTTCCTTTGAATTCACATCACAAAAATTGGTTCATGTGAGAGTTAGTTATGTGGTTTTATAGATGATGGGTTATCAGATATCTATTTATCTTAATAGGGTATCTGAGATACTTATGTATATGTGTAACTACTTATTATCAGTAATATAGATCCTTTTTATCCCTAAACTGACATGGTACTAGAGCGGAGGATAGGAATCTAATTTTCTTCCCCTTTCCACCCACCATTGGCCTCCTGTCCTGCCCTATGTGTTGCCGACCAGCCCAGCCCTTCCGGCCTGCACTGATGCACCCAGCCAGGCTTCCACCGGCTCTTTAGGCATTGTCCACTTGCTGTTTAGCCCACCCAGCCTCTTGTCAGCCTCTCCACAACCTACAGTCCACTCGTCGGCTCTTCCCTAGCCTTCCTACCGGTAGTTAGGGGCTCTCCAGCGCATGTCAGGCTGTCGGTGAGTCCCTTCCGTCCCTCCTTGTCCATCATAGGGGCAGTCCAGCCCGTCAGGCCATGTTATAGGCCTCTCCCTCGTCTTAAATCTCTGGTGTGTGTGGATACGTCAAATCCACACGTGGTGAGCAGTCCAGTTCAAGTATTTGGTGTTTTTTAGTTTATATATTGGTGTTATTTGTAAAATTTCAGTTCAGTATGGCTTCCCGTAATTCATTAGTAAAGCATATGAGTAGTACATCAGAGAAACTTTTTGACCCAAACTATCTCCTATGGTTATAAAGCTTCGAAATCTTTATTTTGGCACATAGGAAACTGAAATACCTCATTCATCCACCTCCTGATGCAAAATCTGACATATAAGAATTGGTTAGCCGATGATGTGGCGATTATCACATGGATGGCGAACAGTATGGAGCCTTTAGTTGCACGAGGGGTTATGTTGCTGTGGCAAGTAAAGAAGATATGTGACACCTTCCGTCTGACATATGACCACGAGAAGAATATATCTTGGGTCTGTGAGATATAGGAGCGGCTCTTCACTATATGACAGCGAGACAGATCAGTTTAGGAGCACTTCACCACTCTTCGTGTCCTACTTGATGACTTAGACGTGTACTAGTCCTTCACAGTCGACATCACGCGACTACGCCAGTATCGGGAGAGTTAGTAGTTGTGGTTTATCTCTCTAGCTTGAATCTAGACATTAGTTCTCAAATCAGGAGTCAAGTTTTGGGGGCAGACAGTGTTCTAGATCTTCAGACTACCTTCGCCAAGGTTCTTGAAGTATCTATACCTACAACTTCTACAGTGTCAAAGTCGTTAGTCATGGCAACCACTCGAGATCGAGGTTGTGGTGGTTTTCGAGGTGGAGGTCGTGGTAGAGGGGAGACTAGTGGATGTTCACGTTGTACACATTGTGGTCGATTGGGACACAAAATAGACAAGTGCTGAGATATTATTGGCAGACTACAGGCGACGAATGTCACCACAGAGCCTCACACTGCTACAATTACTACTGAGGAGCAGACTTTCACAGTTTCTCGGGCAGACTACGAGAGACTTCAACAGCTAAAGGTCACGGATTCTGTAGTCATGGCTATTCAGGTTAACTCCTCAAGTACTAGCGCCTTCCTTGTATTCAGGGACTCTTCTTGGATTATTGATTCTGGTGCCTCGTCGCATATGTCAGGTACACGAAGCTTGTTTATTTATTTATCTCAGTTGTCTGATTGTCGATCTGTGGCAATTATCGATGGTCGAACGTGTTCTGTTTCTAGTGAAGGGGTCGTCCAAGTCTCTTCACAATTGTCACTTGATAAAGTTTTATTTGTTTCTGATTTTCCTGTAAATTTATTGTCTATTAGTGTTATTACCAAATAATTACATTATTGTGTCACATTCTTTCCCTTTCATTGTACCTTTCAGGATTTACAGACGGAGAGGAGGATTGGTTTAGGTCGTGAGCGAGGAAATAGAGTGTACCTGCTGGTTCGTGATGATATACCTCAAGAACTAGTCTCTGTGGTGTCTGCTTCTGAGTCTTCTTCCTTGTGGCACTATCGATTGGGTCACCCATCTTTTTAGAAGCTTCAGTAAGCCTTACCCTGTGTCTAGTGTAGTAGTTTGAGTGTGAGTCTTGTCAGTTGGGTAAGCACCATCGTGCTTCCTTTATAAGATTGCGTCTTGTGTCCAATACTATGTTTTTGAGTTAGTTTATTGTGATATTTGGCGTACATCTAGAGTTCATTTTGTTTCAGGATATAGGAATTATATAGTTTTTATTGATGATTTTTCTAAAGTCTCCTAGGAATATTTACTCAAGGATCGTAGTCATGTCTATGATGTACTTAGAACATTTGTGACAGGAATAAAACATCAATTTGATGTTACTCTTAAAGTTTTGCGTATTGAAAATACACTTAAGTTTGCTTAGCATAGAATTGCTTCTTATTGTGTTTCATTAGGTATTTTACATCAGATATCTTGTTCACACACCTCACAGTAAAATAGGATTGCAGAACGCAAATACAGACACATTCTACATGTCATCCGTACTCTTATGGTTCATATGCATGTTCCAAAATAGTTGTGGTCTGATGCAATACTTACAACTATTTACTTAATTGACAGGATGTTTTCTGCACCTTTTGGGGGGGAAGTTCTCCTTTGCTGTCTTAGACATTAGTCCAATTTATTCAGCTTGACTCCTAGAGTGTTTGGGTGCGTGGTATTTGTCCAAGATCTCTCTCCTAGTCTTGACATGCTGTCTTCTTGGTCAATAAAGTGTCTTCGTTGGGTATTCACGAACTTAGAAAGGATATAGGTGTTTCTATCCTTCCACCAAGTGTTATTTCGTGTCAACTGATGTCACTTTTTTTGAGTCTACATCATACTATCAAGCGTCTCCACCATCTAGTGTGTTTATTCCACTTCCATCACTTGTTCAGTTGCAGGAGGATAATGCTCAAGGACATCCCACTTTGTCACAAAATGCTCTTTGTCCCTTGTAGGCTTATTAGCGATGACAGCGTGCCTCGGTGCCTGCCACCATCGAACTGTCTTCCTCTACTGATGTAAATCCGTCTACCAATTCTTCAGATCTACCCATTGCTCTACGAAAAGGTATCCGTTCTTGCACAGTCCATCCTATCTTTCATTTTGTCTCTTATGATTCTCTTTACCTTTGTTTTCGTAGTTTTACATTGTCTCTTGTTTCTCAGTCCATTTCCAGGAATCATCTGGAGATATTGTCTTTACCTTAGTGGAAGACTGCTATGGATGAGGAGATAGCTGCAGTTACTAATCATGGCACATGGGAACTGGTGACCTGCACTACTGGGGTTACAGTAGTCACCTGCAAATGGGTCTACTCCATCAAGTATAAAGCATATGGTAGCATTGACAGATATAAGGCAAGACTAGAGACTCGAGGCTTCACTCAGACATATGGAATAGATTATGAGGAGACTTTCTCACCGATTGCTCGTCTTAATTCTATCCAGGTGTTTCTTTCACTAGTTATAAATCACTCATGGGAGTTGTACCAGCTTGATGTCAAGAATGCTTTTTTGTATGAGAATTTGGCCGAGTTTGTCTTGATGAAGCACCTTCCAGGTTATGTTGCTCAAGGGGAGGATCGTGTGTGCAGATTCAAGAAGACAATCTATGGCTTCAAACAAAGTTCTAGAGTTTGGTTTGAGAAGTTTAGTCAGGTCGTTCTTGTTTGTAGATTTCAGAGGTGTGGAGTGGATCATTCAATTTTCTTCAGGAGGACAGCTGGTGGATGTGTTATTCTGATAGTATATGTAGATGACATACTTGTGATAGGCAGTAATATGCATGGCATTGAAGAGATCAAAAAGCATTTACACACTTACTTTCTGACAAAAGATATGAAAAAGTCTCGATACTTTTTTGAGATTGAGTTTGCTTATGTACATGGCAAGATGGCACTGTCACAGAGGAAGTATGTTTTGAACCTCTTACAGGAGACTGGTCTTCTGGGATGTAAACCTGAGAGCACTCCGATAGAGCAGAGACTTGCATTGTGGAACAACAGTTTGGAATTGCTGAAGGATCTTGGTAAGTATAGAAGGCTAATTGAGAAGTTCATTTACCTGATTGTGACTTAGTCTGATATCTCATATGCAATTAGTCTTTTGAGTCAGTTTATGCATGAACGCAGGAGAATGCACTCGTTGGGAGCTCTTCGTGTCTTGTCGTATGTGAAGGGCGCTCCAGGGAAAAGCTTAGCCTACTCAGACTCAGGATATGCAGGAGATCGAGGGGACAGGAAATCCACATCTGACTTTTGCACATATATAAGAGGCAATTTGGTCATTTGGTGTAGCAAAAAATAGAATATTGTATCAAGATTCAGTATAGAGGTTGAGTATAAATCCATGGCTTAAACAACTTATGAGATGATGTAGGTAAAGTCGTTATTGGAGTAGTTTGGAGTTGAGGTCGAGGTTCCTATGACCATGTAGTGTGACAATCAAGCAGCCATTTTCATTGCAAACAATCCCACTTTCTATGAACGAACATAGCATGTTGAGGTTGATTGTTATTTTGTGAGAGACATGGTTATGAGGGGGATTATCTTTATTTCTTATATTTAGTCTTCTGAGCAGCTAACAGATATATTCACAAAAGACATTAGTGTTGGGATGTTTGAGTCATTGTGTGACAAATTAGGCATGGTTGATATGTATGTTCCAGTTTGAGGGAGAGTGTGAGAGTTAGTTATAAGAGTTAGTTATGTGGTTTTATAATAGATGGGGTATTGGATATCCATTTATCTTAATAGGGTATCTACTATAACTATATATATGTGTAACTACTCATTATCAATAATATAGATCCTTTTTATCCCTAATCTAACAGTTCATTTTATGATCGTTACTCCTCGTTGTCGGAACAAGTACTTCTACTAGGATCCATGTTTTACTCTTATAATGGAACCCTTAACTTGTTTTGACAGTTTTTTTTTGTACCATCTTTCTGTTTTGGAAATCATCTTTCAAGAAAGATCTTGAACATTTGAAAATAGTATGTTCACTTTAAATATCCATACAGAAACATTGAAAAAGTACAAGTTTGCTGATGGTGAACATGTGGCTTATAAAAGCAACAGACATTGTATAGATATGGCATCTGAATTTCTTATATCAAATTGAACTCAGTTTTTACCAATCAAGCACTATCTTATCATGTTATCTTTTAGTTACATGCAAGGCTGTGACAGTGCACTGTTTTCACGTATACAAAATCTGTTAATAGTGGATAAGCATACGAGAATTTCTTTGTTCTCTTTCCTTTTTCTCATGCTTAATGGTTTAACATTGTGACTGGTACAAGCTGTAGCAGTTTGCTAATCTATCAACACAGATGTGATGAGCTGTTTTTTTGGCAGGGTCATAGGGTGGATTTTGACTGGCAAAGTTTATTTGAACCTTTTCCTTATGTAAAAAGGTACACACATTTTCTGCAGATTTTTCTTACTGGTCCAACTGCAGATGAATTGCAAGATTGGTTAGGTTGGGTGAAGTCACGTTTTCGTAGACTCATACTCACGGTAAGCTTTTCCACCATTTCTCTTTTCCTTGAATGCTTGGTTTAGGTGGGTATAAGTTTCAGGGATTCTTAGTTAGACTGGTGATGAATTTTGAGGGGTTAAGCATTGAAATCCCATCTTCGTAGATTCGATACCCAATTGGTCTCTGCAAGGAGTTGTGGGAAATTAATGCTTCGGTGGGGAGAAAATAAGGTGAAAATGGGCCAGCTTTTGTTGTAGACTCCAAAAAGTACTAGGGTCTGTAGAGTTGGCCTTCTACTTTAAGAACAAGAACCAAAAGTTTAATCCAAGCCACAGGAGGATATTCAGAAGATGCTGAGAAGAGGTGAAAGTAAAAAATGAAGTCTACTGGTATCTTTTAAATGACATTGGTTTTGATCTGCTCTATCTAGATGAAATCAGCTCTATCTAGATGAACAGCTGGTACTGGGTCCAGTGGGAGGAATGCTTTTTGTGGTTGGTGCATAGGCAGTGGGTCCTTACATATTCATTGAGGAGAGAATTAGTAGCAACTGGTGGACCCTAGTTGTGTATTGCGGCCTCCAATAAGAAACTATTTTCCTTCTCTTCTATTCTTGATGGTTGTTACTAGAGCATTCAACATGAGCTTGAGTCCCAACTAGGGCATCATTTGAGTTTTAGACTTTCAGGACCCTGATGAGGCAGGTGTTTATGATCAATTGGTTATGATCACATGTTGAAGACTTTGTCTTGAAGATTTGCAGGTTTCTGTGTTTTGATGAAAGGTATTTCACAGATGAGCTGAGTGTTCATGGTTGTCTTGGTTTCCTTAATAATTTTTACACTATTTATCTTCTGTTTGTTTGTTCCTTGGTGGATCCCTGGCTTTTTGTCTTAGTTAGATGTTTGCTTTCCATTTCATGAATTGGGAATCAACCCACCATTCTCCGTAAAAGAGGAATTAAAATTATTTTTATGTCTTACATCATCTCTGTTAAAAACGTCACATCCTATAATATTTTGTAGTAAATATAGTATGTCTTTTGCATGTCTCATATCTTATACTGTCAATTTTTCTTCTAGTGAAAGTGATTTAGTTTCATTTTTTCTACTACTGTCATATGCTATGTTATGGTATACAGCAAGAGGTTCAATGTTTTGAAGTAATTTGTTTGAGTTTACATTGTAATTTGAACTATGTGCCATTTATTTTGAATTATCCAGGTATCATAGACTATATGGTTGCCTAATGGACATTGTGTGCCATTTTGTGTGCCATTCTGTTATTAGAAATAGAAGCTAGAGACTACAGCAATTTTCCACTATATTCATCTAACGTTTGTACCTTCCCATTTCTCCTTTTTCTCTTTATTCCAATGTCAAAGGTGGAGGACGTGTGGGGTTATTGTGATCCCAATCCCACAGAATATGTTGTCTCTGATGTGACAGAGCCAAATAACATCTTTTACTGGGGTTTGCAACCCTCGGGTAAAATCAACTTGGCACAACTGGATGCTGTCAGAGACGATTTCATGAGAAGTGTTGATAAGGATGTCTACGGGGCCTATGAAGGTTCTTGCTGCAAGTTGGAGCTTTCAATTGTTGAGTTTTCTCAGTTGCCCAAGAGCATGCAACTAAATTCTGGTCCTGGGAGGGTGTCAAAAGTATGCTGGCGAATTTTGAACTATACCCAGCAGAGAAGGCCTGTATATTCCAGCCATTCTCCACATTATATTGTTGGGTATGTGGCTACAAGTATCGAGTATCCAAATGCAGTTGGTTAACTGTCTTTCTTCGTGGTGTCATTGGATCTAAGTTATTCGAATAAGGGCATCAAACTGCTCTATATTCTGGAAATGGTGAACTGGAATCACGCAAGCTGCTTTATTTCCTTTGGGTTTCCAATTTTGCTATGACACAAGGGTGAATTGTACATATCCTTTGAGTGGCGGTTACAAGAAACTGTAAAATATTCAAGGTAATTTTTGGGTAATATCTAATGCTTTATTTATTGACATTTTTTTTTGGTTGGTTTTTGCCATTCACTAGTGTTTATATTTCCAAATTCTCATGTATTGTGGTTACGAAGTGCTTTCATCTCTACATTTTTTTTTGATATACCTTGTGTTAAGCGATGGGCTCTATTAGCACCAGGATATTTTAATTTATTGAGCATATACCTGGTGTTTTCGGCCAGTTCTGTGTTTTTTTTTTTTTTTTGATATTAATAAGTTGTATTGATTTTAATCGTTATGAATTCGGCCAGTTCTATGTATCTGCTTGGCAACATAATGACGCCGAAGGGTTCATGTGTCTTTGATAGGTATTGGATTTGTATATTTATCGTGGTGCCGTAAGAAAATGTGGGTTGTGTGAAGGCACTTTGATGGATGAGTCTCTATTTCATCAGAACCGTACTGCATATTTGAGGGCATATTGAACATGGGATATTTTTGCTCAAATGTTGTGGCTACTGTAAGAAGGTAGTATTTTTCTTCTATGGTTGTTTGAGGGAGCTCATTTTTTTTGAAGAAAAATATCATGATTATCCTAATGAACAAACTTGCAATCTCATGACCCTGATGCCTGTAAGTATTAGGGCACTTCTCTGGTGCACAATAGGGGCCAACCATGGGCTGAATGACCCGGATTTGGTGCATGTCATACGATTGATTGCATTAGAAAAATTCTAATAAGTATTATATTAAGAGAGTAGATTGTTTGTAGGGTGCACATTAAGGTATTTGTTTGTAGAGTGCACATTAAGGTAGCATTTGGTATGTTGGAATAGGAATTAGAATGAGTTGAAATGGAATGAGAGAATTTTATTCCGTTGTTTAGTACAAAAATATATTTGAAATAGGTATACGAATGAAAATCCTTTGGAAATTAAATTTTCATTAAACATAGAAATTTCATTTCTTCTTAAGAAATAAGGAATTTGACTTTCAAGTTTATTGACATCGAGGAAAAAAATTGCACCAAATGCCTTCTTATGCTCTCTTTTCTCTTCCCTCCTTTACCCTCCTCTCTCCTCCGTCATCAGTCTCCTTCTTCAGCTCCCTCCCTACAGCTTCCTCCCTCTGCCATCGATCCCACCACCACCTGTACAAGTCTCAACCCCTCCTCCTTGATTTGGTCGACATCTTCCCCAAGTTTACACCCTAAGACCTCAACTTTGACAACAACACTAGCAATGACCCATCTCCCCTCTATTGCCTCATCGATTGGCAGACCCCAGCTTCGAATTAGGATGCAACCTACTTCGACAACACTGGTTTGGGCCTTCCTCAACTCCTCATTCATTGTCTTCAAGCTCTTTCCTTTCGTTAGAACCCACATCTTGTGCCTTGTGGCCGATGCTTGTGTCGAGTTCAAGCTATGGGAGATGCTGAAGACCATGATCAAGATTGGGTTCTTCACCACCGACGGGGGGGTGGGATTTGATCACGAAGCTAATAGGGAAGAAGTAGATAGGTCTGGAGGAGGGTGGAGATCTAGAGAAGGAAGGCAACTATGGCAGTGGGGAATACCTAAATAGTGAAGTTTGGCGGTTTTGGTGGGAAATGCATATCAAACACAGTAATGAAATAAAATTATTCCATTCAATTACATTTCATTCCAAAGTTCATTCCATTCATGTCTATTTCCATTCTAATATACCAAATACTACATAAGAGTTACAAAACAAAAACCTAAATGCCACCATTTCATACTAATTCATCATATCTTGCACAAATTCATTATAGTCATTAGTGGTTCAAATTGCTTGGTTTCTTCGTGGTGTCTTTCTAAACGATGAGATATATGTTGTATGTAAATTTCCTCCAATTAAAAGAGTGAAAATATGCAGGCAATATCATCCTTTCAGCAAAAGAGGGACTTGGAGCAAAGTTTAATGGCTCCCAACAATCCCCAACTTGAGATGGAGTATGATACTGGAACTCCTGCTCTTCAGGAAGATAATCCTCACGAGTGATTAACTTTTGGTTAATTGATACTTTGTAGTATTCTGAGATTTGAATTTTTTGTTCATCAGCTACTTTGTGATATTTTTTGGTCACCTGCTGTGTGACTGGTTCTGTATAATTTGTTTATGCAATACTTTGCAATACTCTGGGAAACATTTTACCTTATTAATATTAACTGATTACCGTTTACAAAAAAAAAATATTTTGTATTTAAAGCTTCTAACATTCTTTATTTTAATTGAGGTCATCGATTCATCACTACCTCTTTTTACAATTCCCGTTCACAAAAATTTCTAGAATTTAGTGTTAGAAAATAGTATAATTGGTAAGATAATTTCACACAAAAGTGGAATTAACAATATAAGGTCACTTATTTTGTTTTTGCAAGAAATGGTTATTTTCATTTTTTTCATTCCCATATTTTCCTCCCCATAAGTCCCTTTGCTTCTCCCTCAAAAGTCAAAACAAACAAAAACCCTAGCCATCGACCACCACTCCATCTTCACACCACGCCTCCCTTCACACAACACCACCTCCCTCCACGACACTATGATGTCGACCATTGTGCTTCCACGTCAATGTGCCTCCTTCACAACCATTGTGCCTCCATCCATCAACCACCTTTCTCCTTCATGTCGTAGTGCCTTCATCTTGTTGACTACCATACCTCCACAACGTCTCCACCACCATCATGCCTCTTTCATGACTATGCCTCCTTCACGACTCCATCATATCACCACTTCTCCTCCTTCACACTACTGTCAGGACCATTCCTCCTTCACTTTCTGTAAGATTTTTTTAGGTATACTTTAGGAATAATGATTTATGTTATAGGTATTGTAACCATGCCGTCGGGGGTGGCTACAAATAAATAATATTTGTGCCAAAAGCGGCAAAGCCACGACAAAAAGAAAAGAAGGAAAAAAAAAATGTAAAAATGCAGGAGTCGCCACCTAGTCTATTAAAAATGGAAGACGAGGAAAACCATATAACACATGAAAAATCATGCAGAGAAAATAAAAATGGGGCTGCGTAAACCAGAAATGTTAGTAAGGATCCCTGTTACGTACGAGGAAGGTGTTAGGCACCCTCGTACGCCCGATAAATCGGTCTTCTATTGATTTCTCTTTTGCTCATGAAATGTCGGCTTTGCAGCCTTTGCTGTACGCCCAAGGGCGATATGCCATGCCATGCAAATGCGTGTGGTGTCTAAAGTATAGGTGCATGATGTGTAGGGGTGTGTCCTAATGCTCAGAAATATCGCT
>JAMKQA010016945.1:0-20053 GCA_024699735.1 Posidonia australis
TGGACCGTCACTGACTACCTCTCGGTTGGCGTGTTCACTTTTCTGATTTCCGAACCATCACAGCCTGCTTCTCGAATGATGTGTTTGTTTATCCTTCTTCAGGACCGTCACCGACTGCCACTTGGTTGGTGTGTTCGCTTTTTGGATTTCTGAATCATTATCACCTACTTCTCGGATGGCGTGCTCGTTTACCCCCCTTCTGGACCATCTATGACTGCCCCTCGGTTGGCGTGTTCGCATTTCAGATTTCCGAACCATCATCGCCTGCTTCTCGGATTATGTCATTCATCACCGATAGCCTCTCGATTGGCGTGTTCGCTTTTCTAATTTCCAAACCATCACTGCCTGCTTCTCGGATGTTGTGTTTGTTTATCCTCCTTCAGGACTGTCACCGACAGCCTCTAGGTTGGCGTGTTCGCTTTTCAAATTTACGAACCATCACCGCCTACTTCTCGGATGATGGGTTTGTTTGTCCTCCTTCTGAACTGTCACCAATTGCTTCTCGGATATTGTGTTCGTTTGTCCTCCTTCTGAGCCATCATCGACTGCCTCTTGGTTGGCGTGTTGCATTTTGTATTTCTGAAGCATCACCGCCTACTTCTCTGATGATGTGTTTGTTTATCCTCCTTTTGCACCGTCACCACCTACACTCTGATGACGTGTTTGCTTTTCGGATTTCCAAACCGTCACAGCCTGCTTCTCGAATGATGTGTTTGTTGATCCACCTTCTGGACTGTCACTGACTACCTCTCGGTTGGCATGTTCACTTTTTAGATTTCCGAACCATCACCGCCTGCTTCTTGAATGATGTGTTCGTTTTTCCTTCTTTTGGACCGTCACCGACTGCCACTCGGTTGGCGTGTTCGCTTTTCAGATTTCTAAACCATCACCGCCTACTTCTCGGATGATGTGTTCGTTGATCCTCCTTATGGACCGTCACTGACTACCTCCCGGTTGGCGTGTTCACTTTTCAGATTTCTGAACCATCACAGCTTGCTTCTCGAATGATGTGTTTGTTTATCCTTCTTCAGGACCGTCATCGACTGCCACTCAGTTGGTGTGTTCGCTTTTCGGATTTCTGAATCATTATCACCTACTTGTCGGATGGTGTACTTGTTTATCCTCTTTCTGGACCATCTATGACTGCCCCTTGGTTGGCATGTTCGCATTTCAGATTTCTGAACCATCACCGCCTGCTTCTCGGGTGGTGCGTTCGTTTATCCTCCTTCCGGACCATCACCAACTGCCTCTCGGTTGGCATGGTCGCTTTTCAGTTTTCTGAACCATCATCACCTGCTTCTTGGATTATGTGCTCGTTTATTCTCCTTCTGGACCGTCACCGCCTACCTCTCGATTGGCGGGTTCGCTTTTTAAATTTCCAAACCATTACAGCCTGCTTCTCAGATGATGTGTTCATTTTTCCTCCTTCCGAACCGTCACCGACTGCCTCTTGGTTAGCAAGTCCGCATTTTGGATTTTGGAACCATCACCGCCTGCTTCTCAAATGATGTGTTCGTTTTTCCTCCTTTTGGACCATCATCGATAGCCTGTCATTTGGCATGTTTGCTTTCAGATTTCCGAACCATCAACGCCTGCATCTCGGATGATGTGTTCATTTATCCTCCTTTTGAAATGTCACCGACTACCTCGATTGGCATGTTCACTTTTCAGATTTCTGAACAATCACTGCCAGCTTCTTAGATAACGTGTCTGTTTATCCTGCTTCTGTACTGTCATCGACTGCCTCTCGGTTGGCGTGCTCGCTTTTCGGATTTCAGAACCATCACTGCCAACTTCATGGATGATGACTTCGTTTACCCTCCAACTGGAGCTTCAGTGACAACCTTTCAGTTGGCATTTTCAATATTCGGATTTCCAAACCAACACCGCCTGCTTCTTGGATGATGTGTTCGTTTATCCTCCTCCTGAATCATCATTGACTGCCTCTCAGATGGCGTGTTCGCTTTTCAAGTTTGCTAACCATCACTGCCTGCTTATCGGATGTTGTGCTCACTTGTACTCCTTCTGAACCATCACTGACTGCCTCTCGGTTGGCGTGTTCGCTTTTCTAATTCCCGAACCAACACCTCTTGCTTCTCGGATGATGTGTACATTTATCCTCCATCTGGACCATCACCGATAGCCTCTCGTTTGGCGTGTTAGCTTTCTCAGATTTCCGAACCATCACTGCTTTCTTCTTGAATGATGTGTTCATTTACCCTCTTTCTGAACCGTCACCGACTGCCTCTCGGTTGGTGTTCGCTTTTCAAATTTCCGAACCATCTCTGCCTACTTATCGGATGATGTGTTCTGTTATCCTCCTTCTAAACCATCACTGACTGCCTCACGATTGGCGTGTTCGCTTTTTAGATTTCCGAACCATCACTTGCAACTTCTCGGAAGATGTGTTCGTTTATCCTCTGTCTGGACCGTCTCCGACTGCCTCTAGGATAGCGTGTTTGCTTTTCAAATTTCTGATCCATCACCGCTTGCTTCTTGGATGATGTGTTCGTTTATCCTCCTTCTGGACTATCACAGATTGCCAGTTAGTTGGCGTGTTCACTTTTCGGGTTTCCATACCTTCACCTCCTACTTCTCGGATGTTGTGTTTGTTTATCCTCCTACTGGACCGTCACCGACAACCTCTCGGTTGGCGTGTTTGCTTTTCAGCTTCTCGAACCATTTCTGCTTGCTTCTCGGATGATGTGCTCATTTAACCTCCTTTTGGACTGTCACTTATTGCCACTCGATTCACGTGTTCGCTTTTCGGATTCCCGAAACCCTCACCGCCAGCTTCTCAGATGATGGGTTCGTTTGTCCTCCATCTGAACCGTCACCGACTGCCTCTCGGTCGGCGTGTTTGTATTTTGGATTTCTAGACCATCACCGCCTGCTTCTTGGATGATGTGTTCATTTATCCTCCTTCTGAACCAGCACCGACTGCCTCTATGTTGGCGTGTTCGCTTTTCGAATTTCAGAAACATCACTGCCTGCTTCTTGGATGATGTGTTCGTTTATCCTCCATCTGGACCGTTACTGATTGCCTCTCGGTTGGCTTATTCGCTTTTCGGATTTCTGAACCATCAACGCCAGCTTCTCAGATGATGGCTTCGTTTATCCTCCTTCTGGACCGTCATCTATTGCCTCTAGGTTGGTGTGTTCGCTTTTCAAATTTCCGAACCATCACTGCCTACTTTTCGGATGATGTATTCGTTTATCCTCCTTCTGAACCATCACCTACTACCTCTCGATTGGCGTGTTCGCTTCTCTAGTTTCCGAACCATCACCGCCTGCTTCTCGGAATTCTGAACCATCACCTCCTGTATCTCAGAAGTTGTCTTCAATTATCCTCCTTCTGAACGTCACCGTCTGCCTCTCGGTTGGTGAGTCTGCTTTTCGGATTTTCAAACCATCACCGCCAGCTTCTTGGATGAGGTGTTCTTTTATCATCCTTCTGGACCGTCACTGATTGCCTGTTGTTTGTCGTGCTTGCATTTCGGATTTCCGAACCATCACCGCCTGCTTCTCGGATGATGTGTTCGTTTATCCTCCTTTAGGTCCATCACCGATTGCCTCTTGGTTGGCGTGTTCGTTATTTGGATTTTCATACCATCACTGCTTGCTTCTCGGATGACGTCTTCGTTTATCCTCCTTCTGAACTGTCATCGACTTCCTCTTGATTGGTGTGTTCACTTTTCAAGTTTTCGAACCATCATCGCCCGCTTCTCGGATGATGTGTTAGTTTATCCTCCTTCTGCACCGTCACTGACTGCCTCTCGGTTGACGTTTTCACTTTACTGATTTCCGAGCCATCACCACCTGCATCTCGGATGACGTGTTCACTTTACTGATTTCTGAGCCATCACCACCTGCATCTCGGATGACGTGTTCGTTAATCCTCCTTCAGGACCATCAACGACTGCCTCTCTATTGGCGTGTTCACTTTTTAGATTTCTGAACCGTCACCACCTGCTTCTCGGATGATGTGTTCGTTTATCCTCCATCTAAACTGTCATCGATTGCCTTTCGGTTGGCGTGTTTGCTTTTCAAGTTTTCGAGCCATCACTGCCTACTTCTCAGATAATGTGTTTGTTTATCCTCCTTTTGAACCGTCACCGATTGACCCTCAGTTGGCTTGTTTGCTTTTCGGATTTCCGAACCATCACCGCTGGCTTCTCGAATGATGTGTTTGTTTATCCTCATTCTGAACCGTGATCGACTAACTCTCAGTTGGCGTGTTCGCTTTTCGGATTTCCGAACCATCACTGCCTGCTTGTCGGATGATGTTTTCGTTTATCCTCCATATGGACCATCATCGACTGCCTCTTGGTTAGCTTGTTCGCATTCGGATTTCCGAACCATCACCGCCTGCATCTCGGATGATGGGTTCATTTATCCTCCATCTGGACCATCACTGACTACCTCTAAGTTGTCGTGTTCGCTTTTCGGATTTCCGATCCATCACCGCATACTTCTCGGATTATGTGTTTGTTTATCCTCCTTCTGAACAATCACCGACTGCCTCTTGGTTGGTGCGTTTGATTCTCAGGTTTCTGATCCATCACTGCCTACTTCACGGAATTCCGAACCATCATCACTTGCTTCTCGGAAGATGATGTCAATTATCCTCCTTCTGAACCATCACTGTCTGCCTATCGGTAGGCGTGTTCCCATTTCAGATATCTGAACCATCACTGCCTGCTTCTCGGATATTGTGTTCATTTATCCTCCTTCTCGACTGTCACAAACTGCCTCTCGGTTGGTGTGTTCACATTTCGGGTTTCCATACCATCATCGCCTGCTTCTCAGATGATGTGTTCGTTTATCCTCCTACTGGACTATCACCGACTACCTCTCGATTTACGTGTTCGCTTTTTAACTTTCCCAAGCATCACTGCCTACTTCTCGGATGATGTGTTCATTTATCCTTCTTACTAGACCATCACGGACTACCTCTTGGTTGGCGTGTTTGCTTTTCAACTTCCCGAACCATCACTGCCTACTTCTCGAATGATGTGTTCATTTATCCTCCAACTAGACCGTCACCGACTACCTCTCAGTTGGCGTGTTTTCTGTTCAACTTCCCGAACAATCACTACCTACTTCTCAGATGATGTGTTCGTTTATCCTCCTTTCGAACCGTCACCGACTACCTCACGGTTAGCGTGTTCGCTTTTTGGATTTTGAAACCTACACCGCCTACTTCTCGGATGTTGTGTTCGTTTATCCACCTTCAGAACCGTCACCGACTGCCTCTCAGTTGGCATGTACGCTTTTCAGGTATCTGAACCATCACTGCCTGCTTCTTGGATGATGTGTTCGATTGTCCTCCTTCTGAACCGTCACCAACTGCCTCTCGGTTGTTGTGTTCGCTTTTTGAATTTCTGAACCATCACCGGCTGCTTCTCGGATGATGTGTTTGTTTATCCACCTTCAGGACTGTCACCAACGACTTCTCCACTAGCATGTTCGCTTTTTTGATTTTCGAACCATCACCGCCTGCTTCTCAGATGTTGTGTTTTTTTATACTCCTTCTGTACCATCACCGATTGCCTCACAGTTGGCGTGTCCGCTTTTCGGATTCTCAAACCATCACTGCCTACTTCTCGAATGATGTGTTCGTTTATCCTCCTTCTAGACCATTAACGACTCCCACTCGGTTGGCGTGTTCGCTTTTCGGGTTTCCAAACCATCACCGCCTGCTTCTCGAATGATGTGTTCGTTTATCCTCCTTCATGATCGTCACCGATTGCCTGTCCTTTGGCTTGTTCACTTTTCGGATTTCCGAACCATCACCGCCTACAGCTCGGATGATGTGTTGGCTTATCCTCGTTCTGGACCGTCAACGACTACCTCTCAGTTGCCATGTTCACTTTTCAGATTTCCGATTCATCATTGCCTGCTTCTCAGATGATGTGTTTGTTTATCGTCCTTCTGGACCGTCACCGACTGCCTCTCGGTTGGCGTGTTCGCTTTTTGGATTTTCGAATCATCACCGCCTGCTTCTCGAAGGATGTGTTCATTTATCCTCCTTCACAAACGTCATTGACTGCCTCTTGGTTGGCGTGTTCGCTTTTCGTAATTCAGAACCATCACTGCGTGCATTTCGGATGATGTGTTCGTTTATCCTCCTTCTGAATCATCACCGACTTCCTCTTCGTTGGCGTGTTCGCTTTTCTAATTTCCAAACCTTCACCACCTGCTTCTCGAATGATTTTTTCGTTTGTCCTCCTTCTGAATCGTCACCGACCGCCTCTCGATTGGCGTGTTCGCTTTTGGGATTTTCGAACCATCACCGTCTGCCTCTCGGATGATGAGTTCGTTTGTCCTCCAACTGGAGCGTCAGTGACTGCCTCTCGGTTGGCATTTTCATTTTTCAGATTTCCCAACCATCATGGCCTACTTCTCGGATGGTATGTTCGTTTATCATCCTTTTAAACCGTCTTCGACTACCTCTCGGTTAGCATGTTCGCGTTTTGGATTTCCGATCCATCACCGCTTGCTTCTCGGATGATGTGTTCGTTTATCCTCCGTCTAAACCATCACCGACTACCTCTCAGTTAGCATGTTTGCTTTTCAGGTTTCCAAACCATCACTGCCACCTTCTCGGATGATGTGTTTGGTTGTCCTCCTTCTACACCGTCACCGACTGCCATTCGGTTGGCATGTTCACTTTTCGAATTTCTGAACCATCACCGCCTGCTTCTCGGTCGATGTGTTCATTTATCCACCTTCTCGACCGTCACCGACTACCTTTCGGTAGGCGTGTCTGCTTTTGGGATTTCAGAAACTTCGCCGCCTACTTCTCGGATGATGTGTTTGTTTATCCTCCTTCTGAACCATCATCGACTGCCTCACGATTGGCGTGTCCGCTTTTCGGATTTTCGAACTATCACCGCTTGCTTCTCAGATGATGTGTTCGTTTATACTCCTTCTAGACCATCACCGACTACCACTCGGTTGGCGTGTTCGCTCTTCTTGTTTCCAAACCATCACCGCTTGCTTCTCGGATGATGTGTTCATTTATCCTCCTTCAGGACCGTAACCGATTGCCTGTCGTTTGGTGTGTTCACTTTTCAGATGTCCGAACCATCACCGCCTGCATCTCAGATGAAGTGTTCATTTATCCTTCTTCTGGATCCTCAACGACTACCTCTCGGTAGGCGTGTTCACTTTTCGGATTTCCAAATCATCACTGCTTGCTTCTTGGATGATGTGTTCACTTATCCTCCTTCTGAAACGTCACTGATTGCCTCTCGGTTGGCATGTTTGCTTTTCTGATTTCCAAACCATCACTACCTACTTTTCGGATGATGTGTTCGTTTATCCTCCTTATGAACCATCACCTACTGCCTCTCGGTTGGCGTGATCGCTTTTCGAATTTTCGAACCATCACCGCCTGATTCTTGGATGATGTGTTCATTTGTCCTCCTTCTGAGCCATCACCGACTGCCTCTCTGTTGGTGTATTCACTTTTCAGATTTTCGAACCATTACTGCGTGCTTCTCGGATGATGAGTTCGTTTATCATCAATTTGGAGCAGTCATGTTTGTTTTTTGGATGATGTGTTCATCTAACCTCCTTCTAAACTGTCATCGACTACTTCTCGATTTGTGTGTTCGCCTTTCGTATTTCCGAACCATCACTGCCTACTTCTCGGATGATGTGTTCGTTTATCCCTCTTCTAAACCATTACTGACTACCTCTCAGTTGGCGTGTTCGCATTTCAAGTTTCCAAACCATCACTGCCTTTTTCTCGGATGATGTGCTCGGTTGTCCTCCATCTAAACCATTGCCAACTGCCTCTCGGTTGACTTGGTCGCTTTTTGATTTTCTGAACCATCACTGTTAGCTTCTCGGATAATGTGTTTGTTTATCCTTCTTTCTGAACCATCATCGACTGCCTCTCGTTTGGCGTGTTTGCTTTTCAGATTTCCGAACCATCACTGCATGCTTCTCGGATGATGTTTTTGTTTATCCTCCTTCTGAAACGTCACTGACTACCTCTTGGTTGATGTGTTCGCTATTCGGATTTCCTAACCATCACGGCCTACTTCTCGGATGATGTGTTCGTTTATCCTCCTTCTAAACCGTCGCCGACAAGCTCTTGGTTGGTAGGTTCGCCTTTTAGTCTTTCTAACCATCACCACCTACTTCTCGGATGATGTGATCGATTGTCCTCCTTCTGAACCATTATCGACTGCCTCTCAGTTGGCGTGTTTGCTTTTTGGATTTCCGAACCATCACCGCCTGCTTCTCGGATGATATGTTCATTTATTCTCCTTTTAAACCATGACCGACTGCCTCTCATTTGGCGTGTTCGCTTTCAGATTTCCGAACCATCACCGCCTGCTTCTCGGATGATGTGTTTGTTTATCCTCCTTCTGGACTGTCATCGACTGCCTCTTGGTTGGCGTGTTCGCCTTTCAGATTTCCGAACCATCACCGCCTGCTTCTCGGCTGATGTGTTTGTTTATCCAACTTCTGAACCATCACCGACTGCCTCTCAATTGACGTGTTCGCTTTTTAGATATTTGAACCATCACTGTGTGTTTCTCGGATGATGTGTTCGTTTATCCTCCTTCTGAACCGTCACTGTGACCATGACGGTGGAGGTGGGACCGCATTCCTCGATGCGATCTTGACCGCGCGAGAGTCAATAGGGCCACAGCGAGTCTGGTGGTTCCGATGGGGAAAACGTGATGACTCAAAAACACCGGAAACTGTGCAAAAACGAAAACATGGAGTTGCCACCTAGTCTATTTAAAACGGAAAGATGAGGAAAACCATATCAAAAGATAAAAAAAAAACGAAATCGAATGCAACAAAGGAAGACTCATGCCAAATGGATTCGACACACGGATCATTGCAAACCAGAGAAAGAATAAGGACTCCTAGTACGTGTAGGGATGGTCTATGGCACCTCCGCACACCCGACAAGTCAGTCTTTCTTAGTATCTTGCTCGTGTGCATGGAAATGTAGGCACTTGATGCTAGTTAATGGGATTATATGGATGATGCAAGGAAAACAAATCATATGATCAAGGAAGCGAAATTTAAACTAAAAGAAAGCATAATCAGATCGAGAAACAACAAGTAAAGCTCAAGATGGAAACCAGGTGGACCCACTGGCTAGGATGAATCGGACTATGTCCCTAGGTGACATGCACATGTCCCACGCACACATCACTCGCACAGCCCAGACGAGTGTTCTCGGGGATGTCATGTTCATTTGCCATCATCGCCATACCCACCACGCAAAGATACCAATGGGAGATGGCGAACAAAGCACAAGGAAGAAATCACATCTAGAGTTCATGCAAGTATCAAGCTCAAGGAAGCTCAATAAAACCACGGAGGACTCAAAACATTAACGAAAAGTCTGAGCAAGCTTGGGAATGAAAACATGCCAGAGGTAATAAAACATGTATTAATGACCTAGTAGGACAAATGACCTTGGCTTGGTGGGAACCGACCTTATCCATGCCGTGGTCCACACACGCATGTGGGGTGCGCACCTGTGATGCGCGTATGAAACAGGGCCTGGCTAGGTTTGCTTCCTTCATCGCTTCCTCCCTGGATAGTGAAACATCTCTAGGCCTAGTGATACGTTTGGAAGCTCGGGAGGACCACCAGGAAGGGATGCAAATGCCTAATAAACGATAAGATGCCGAGAATGCTCCTCCATATCTCTGTCGCCGGTGTCATTGTCGTCTTCCCTCCGGCGAGCCTCTATACGAGGCTTCAGGATGGGGGGCTTGGCTTACCCATTCCGAAGGATGCTGGGAGAAAAGGGTGGTTGTCTCGACATCGGTCGGTGCATTCAATGGACAGTGGCCTCAGGCTGGCGTCCGGCGTCCGACGGCAGTGGGTGCGGTGCGAGATGCAATGAACAGTGGAGAAAGCAGCGAAAGAAAGGGGCTAAAGCACGGAAATAAGGAGCCACACGATCCTCTATGTTAGGTGGGGGGAATCATACCTAAGTGAGGATGGCTAATTGTCTTCCCTATCAGCAGCGGTTGGACTCCAGCGATAGTGACTGGATTGGCTACCTGGTGGAGGAGGACTAGTCGCAAAGGGTTGGGAGAGCTTGGAAGTTGGCAAGGGAGTTCTCTTGATGACCAAGGAGAGAAATCGAAGGTGGCTCGGGTGTTGGGTCTCAAACTCTCCAGCAAGGACTCTCAGGTTTCTCTGCGCTCTTCCCCCCCAAAAAATGCCTTTGTCCCCTGGCTCAACGTGCTACATTGGTTTTGGTTGTGGCCCTGTCGTGGTAGGTGAAATGGGACGGTGATGGTAGTGACAGGGCATGGTTGCAGGTAGTGGTTCGCCGGCGTCGTTGCAGGCTTTGTGTGATGGCAGGAGCAACGTAGGGCATGGGTGTCTAGTGACAGAGCACGAGATGGCTGAGGGATGTCAAGCATGTCGGGAGACAAGTCAACACTTCGTGCACGGTGTCGCTCGTATGAGGTACGAGGTCGTACAGCGAAAGCACGCTTGAGCCGCCCTGTCCCTGATGCGCGCTTGGGCCGCACATGTGGGCAGCGCGTGTCGTTGGGCCAGAGTACACGGGATGGGTTTAAGATTTTGGGCTTAATTGGTTAAGGATAATTAGGGGTTTTTCGAGTTGGTTTAGGTGTATGGCCTTGGTTGGGGAATCGGGGAAATCCAGGTCAGTCGTCCAATCGCACTCCCCGCCGAGTCTGTCTGCCTGCACTGGCCAGAATCCGGGGTGTCTACAGATGCCCCTCCCTAAGCGAGGTCAAGGGAAACAAGACCACTGCTCAGGGTTGAGAGAAGACACCCCATCCTGGTCAACAGGAAAGGGACTTGCTATTGGCAATAAGTCGCTTATCTGGTGGATGCACCGAAGGTCGTGACTCGCGTGCCGAAGTGCAACTGCCAATGCTGGTGGTGTCCCTCTAGAATGTCATAGTGATCGCGCATCGGAGCCAGGCAGTTATGCGTACAATATCGAGAAGTGTGAATGCTGGTGTGAATGTTGCTGATGCTAAAGTCCTACTGTGTTGTGAATGAATACTGATCAAGTGTGCATTGCAGATGTGATATGCTGGTGATGTGGAAAATGCCTGACTATGGTGCATGTGCTGTGTAGGTGCTAGTCAGTATATGCATATGTAAATGGATGTTGTGATGCTCGATGAGTTGACGGACTCATCGCTAGATAGTTTCTGTTGTCAGCCTGAGGAGAAGAGGGGCGTGGCAAGGCTGATGGGCTTGCCGACCAAAAAGGTGACTGGTGGCGGAAGTCATGTAGGTATTTTGGGGTACCAGCCCAAAAGAAGGGGGCATCCTAGGTCCTATCCACGTGGACGAGGTCCTAGGGGGCAACAAGATATTGGAGTCGTCAGGCCGACAAAAGTAACAAGATAGAACCTAATCACTGTTGGTGTACAGACAGATCGGCAAGGAGCAGACGAAAAGGGGAGAGTTGGCAAGTTATCGGTCTTGCCGGGCCGACAAAGAAAAAAAGGGATAGAACCTAGTCACTGTCGGTGTACAGACAGGTTGGCTTGGAGCGGACAGAAAGGGGAGAGCTGGCAAGTTATCGGACTTGTCGGGTCAACAAAGAGAATGAGGATAGAACCTAGTCACTATCGGTGATAGACAAGTTGACTAGGAGCAAACAGAGAGTGAACCGAGTTGTTGCTAGGATACAGGCAACGGCTGGGAATCACCAAGAAAGTGAGTGAACCGAGTCGTTACCAAGATACAGGGAATAGCTTGGAATCATCAATAGAGAGAGTGAACCGAGTCATTACCAAGATGCAGGCAATGGCTGGGAACTGCCAAGAAAGAGAATGAATCGAGTCATTACCAAGATACAGGCAACGGCTGGGAATCGCCAAGAGAGAGAGTGAATCGAGTCGTTACCAGGATACAGGAGACGGCTGGGAACCTCCATGAAAGAGAGTGAACGAAGTCATTATCAAGATACAGGCAACAGTTGGGAACCGCCAAGAAAGAGAGTGAACCGAGTCGTTACCAGGATACAGGCAACGGCTCGGAACCGCCAAGAGAGAGAGTGAACCGAGTCGTTACTAGGATACCGGCAACAGATGGGAACTGCCAAGAAAGAGAGTGAACCAAGTCGTTACCAGGATACAGGCAACGGTTGGGAACCGCCAAGACAGAGAGAGTGAACCGAGTCATTACCAGGATACAAGCAACGACTGGGAATCGCCAAGAGAGAGAGTGAACCGAGTCATTACCAGGATATAAGTGTAGACAACCTGTAGACACCCCAATTTTGAGCTCATTTGGCAGCAGCTTCCTCTGGTTGATGCTCTGGTCGCAACCACCAAAATCCTAGTCCACATAGGTCCCAATCAGATCCACACTAGCCCACTTGACCTAGTAAAACACTACCCTATTAAAATCCACTAAAAAACAAATAAAACACTTAATCCAACTTAAAATCCACTGAAAAACAAATAAAACACTTAATCCAGCTAAAATCCACTGAAAAACAAATAAACACTTAATCCAGCTAAAATCCACCTAAAATCCAACTAAACCCTAACAAGAACCCTAATCAAACAAAATCCAATTAAATCCACTTAAAAATCCAACCATAAATCCTAAAAAACCCTAAAAAATCCTAAAACCCTAGGAAAACCATAGAAAACCCCTAAAACCTAGGTTAAACCCTAATCCAAACCTTAAACACTAAGTTAAGAACTAAACCAAATTCAAAACCCTAATCCAAATCCTAAACTTAGGTCAAACCCTAAGTCAAACCCTAAATCATAAGTCAAACCCTAAGCCATAAATCAAACCCCAACAACCTTAATTACTTCGAACTTCACTCCAACAACCTTAACCACTTCCCACTTCACTCCAACAACCTTAACCACTTCCCACTTCAATCTAACCACCTTAACCACCTCCCACTCTAACCATAACAATCAACCAAGCCATTTGGAAGCCTATAAATAGCCCCATTTGCAAGTCAGAAAGATGATTTTCGGAAAATTGAGAGGAGAGTCTTCCAAAGCTTTTTCTCCCAATCAGAGCAACCAGAGTGATCCTAGAGCAAGGTGGAAGCTCGTGGAGGAGAGAAATCAGAGTTTCCAGTCATCTCCGGCGGTCTCCAGCGAGCTCCAACGGCCAAGCTCACTGCCAGTCCACGTATGCCCTGCACTGACTTCAATTTATGTCCAAAATGCTCTCCTTGGTCTCCCTCTACCTCCCTTGATTGATTCAAATGAAGCAAGAGGTCTCTTCAGGTCGGAATCACGTTCCCAGGCCTTGCCAGCGTCGTTTTACGGCGACCTAGGTAGGGGTGCGAGTCCAGGGCATGATCCTTGCCCCAGGGTGCTCAAACCTCCTTCCTAGACCTCCCTCTTGCTTATCCAATCCCTAGTGCGCCGTTTAAACACCTCGATGTGCCTCCAGTAGAAGATCACCGGAATCACGACGTCATGCCATCGCTGGGGAAGAAGACTGATAACAACGATGGGACGCGTGCCTCCAGCTCCGTCGGGCCTCCCTAAACATCTAGAAACATTCCACGATGCACCCCCAGCACTCCGGAGCCATCAAAGCCAAGCCACGTGCCTTGGATAGCCACCACAGTCAAGCTCGCCGGAGTTGGATCGCGTCGACGGCAAGCGAGGTCCGAGGAAGGGAGGAGTGCCCCATTCTTACTTTTGGAAGAGGGGAAATGCTCCGCACGTCGTCTCCAAGCTTCCTGGGACCCCTGAGCGCGACATCGCAGCCTTCTGAAGCCTCCTTCTCCGACGCCGTCACCGGAGTGCCACGACGGCGAGGGAGACCAGCAGCCTCTTCTAGCCATCGAGGCCATGATCGAGACCGCTAGATCCTCTTCTTCTCTTCTCCTCATGCTTATTGTGCTTTCTGATCTTCGATCAGGCTTTGGGATGCTCAAACGGAGCATCCCCAGTGGTCATCGCTGGCGGAGTTCCGTCGATTCTTTTTCTTTTAAAAAATGGAAAAATAAGGTTTCTTTTAAAATAACTTTTGAAACTTTTGTTTTCTTACAGATAGGTCCTTCTTTTCTTACAAGTAGGTCCATTTTTCTTACAATTAGGTCCTTGCATTTTTTTTAAAATCGTTTGAATAAACTTTGATTTGAAAATATTACAATGTGCCCCCTTGAGCTTTCTCAATAATGTTTTCCAAGCTTAAAAATTAGACAAAAAACCCCTTGGTTTGCTTTTCTTACATTTTAAATCCAGAATTTTTGCATAATAAACCCTGAACTTTACTGAAATACTTTTGAAAGCATATTTCTTTGTCAAAATTGCATGTTAAACCCTGGGAATTTAAATATTTGCTCAAATGTGACCTGAATTGCATTTTAGCCCCTGAATTTCACTGATTTCTCACTGAATGCTTGTTTTCTAAGGTAAATTTACATGTCAACCCCTAAAACATTCTGTTTTCAAACATGGACTCTTTTCTTGCATATTTTACCTTGAATTTCAATAGAATTGCATTAAATACATGTTTTGATGGCAAAATTGCATTTTGACCCCTAGGAATATTCAATTCGACCAAAAATGCACAGTTTTGCACATTTGACCCCAGATTTCTTCAAAATTACATGAAATGTGTTTTTCTATGTATTTTTGATGATTTAGCTTTAGAATTTTAATTTTCATTCAGAATTTGGGATTTTGCACAAAAGCCCCTAGAATTCACATTTTTACCCTCTTGCATGCATTTTGCACATTTTGTTGCTATTTCTCATGCATGTTTTCTCGTGATTTCTTCCTTACATTGTGCATGCATTTCTAACTCATTTCAAACATGATTTTACCATTGTTTCTTTGATTTCTTCCGACTTTCGCATTTTTTTTACTTGATTTGGCTTTCCAATGCCCGAGGGCGTACATTAACAGGCTTAACAATGCCGACATTGTCTCGAATAAGGATTATTTTCCCTAATTTGATTTTCTCGTATTTCTTTGAGTTTTCACTTATTTGCGTGACACTTTCCGAGAGCTTTCTCGATTTTCACGATTTTCCTCATCGCCCATAGGCGTACTGTAAAGCGGCATTCTCAATGCCTACATTTGTCCCTCGAATTAACTTTTTCCCTTTTATTCTCTTCTTCTCTTTGATTTGGCATGTTTTTCGGTCATCTATAGCATATGCATTCAGAATAAGCAAGCACACACCCAATAGACCATTTAGTAAGTAGGAAACCTAGAAAGACCGAGTTATTCAGGTGCATGGGGGTGTCTAACCCCTTCCCCATGCGTAACAAGAATCCTTACCGTTTCTCTGGCCCTCATTGATTTGTGCACTGCATCCTTTAGGCACGGAGCATACATGTTTTCTTCATCTTGTTTTCTTCTTGGTTTTCTTTCGTGTTTGGTTTTCCTCGTCTTTCCATTAAAAGACTAGGTGGCAACTCCTTTCCTTATCCTTTCTTATCTTTCCTTGGTGTTTCCGAGTCTAGTCTTCTTCTCCGGATTCACTATATTCGCCGTGACCGTATCGAGACTCCTCGTGTGCTTCCACGCACCGTAAGGAGAGCCGTGTAGGGTTCCACCGGCATGGTCACACCAACACTGCCCTAATACCCTGACTCTTCTTGTTTACTGCCCTGTCAAAATAGAGTCGCCACCATTTCCGGTTATCTTACTCCTCGAGCCCTAAATCATCCATGGCGAACAATATGTCCTCATTAGGAAACTAGGTCTGCAAGGGCTGATACTCTGGCAAAGGTAGGTCAACCAGGTGATCTACTAGGGCCTGCCCCTTCACTGTTTTCTACGTCACAAAGGTGATGTCGTATTGGGACAACAAAACCTGCCATTTGATGCACCTGCCTTGCAGTGTTGGTTTCTGGCATAAGTACTTCACCGGGTCATGTCGATATAATAGTAAAACTGGCTACGCCATCATATAGTGCCGCAGGCGTTAGGTGGCCCAAACCAAGGATAAGCAAACTTTTTCAATGGTGATATACCTAGCATCACAATCATTGAACTTCTTGCTCAAGTAGTACACCACCCTTTCCCTTCGACCTGTCTCATCGTATTGACCCAATACAGCGCCTATGGAGTGTTGTGTGACTGATAAGTAAAGGAGGAGTGGTCGTCCCAGTGTTGGTGGAACCAGAATTGGTGGCCTGGCTAGCATCTGTTTGATCTTATCGAAGGCGGCTTGGCACTCCGCATTCCAGGTAATCTAAGCATTTTTCCTCAGGAGCTTGAAGATTGGCTCATATATGGGGGTGAGTTGGGCGATGAACCGGCTGATGTACTGTAAGCACCCAAGCAAACCTCGAACCACTTTCTTTGTGGCTGGAGGTGGCATATCATTGATAGCTCTGGCTTTACTATGGTCGACCTCAACTCCCCTTTGGTTGACTATATGCCCCAGGAGCTTTCCTGATGTCACACCAAACACACATTTGTTGGGATTCAGCCGGAGCTTAAACTTCCGCAGGCAGTCAAACAGCTTTCTTAGGCAGGCGAGATGGTCGTCGGACTCCTTGGATTTGGCAATCATGTCATCTACATACACGTCAATGTCCTAGTGCATGAGGTCATGGAAAAGTGATGTCATTGCTCTCTGGTATGTAGTGCCGACGATTTTGAGTTCGAACGGCATCACTCTGTAGCAGAAGACCCCCCAAAAGGTGTTGAATGATGTCTTTTCCATATCCTCTTCTGCCATTCTTGATCTGATTGTAGCCTAAAAAACCATCCATAAATGATAAAATTCTGTGCCCTGCGGTGTTGTCCACCAGTACATTAATATGAGGTAGTGGGAAATCATCTTTCGGGCTCGATTTTTTGAGGTCCCTATAGTCAATGCACATGTGAACCCATCCGTCCTTTTTTAGTACTGGAACCACATTTGTCAGCCATTCTGGGTAGAGGACGACCTTTAGGAATTTAACCTGGTGTTGCTTCATGATATCCTCTTTTAATTTGAGAAGCCATTGCAGGCACCATCTTCTGAGTTTCTACTTGACTGGCTTGGCGACCGGCTTCAACGGCAGATTGTGCACAACTACCTCAACATCCAGTCCAACCATATCATCATAACTCCAGGCAAAGACATCACTATATTCCTTCATAAACGTGATACAATTTGCCCTTGCCTATGGTGACAATCTGGCACTGATGCGGACTTCTTTTACATCGCCTAGTGCACCGATGTTCACCACCTCCGTGTCCTCCTCGATGTGCAAATTTGGTCCTTCTGGATCATCGTCATGAGGGTGGAACTCTGGTGCATCCTCCAGATCATCGACGCCTGTGTCATCCTCCTCCCCGTACGCTATCAGCTCTGATAACAACTCCTCCTAGAATACAGAGTCAGTGACATCAAATGAAAGGATCTGCTCTGACTCCTGCCCCTGTTTGCACTTGAGGATGGTCACGCTGACCCTGGTACCCTTGTAACTGCATTGCGCGGGCTCCGATCTCGCACTCTTCTATTCTGTTGTGGTGCTAGTTTGTTCTTCTCTTTCTTCTATAATGCTTCTAATATTTTTGTTTTTTTGCATGTTTTCTGATTTTTTTGGGTTTTCCATATTATTTACAATAACCTCCCCCTATCAGACATCTGGTTGGTGTCCGCCATGGGGGTTTCTCTGCGGGCTCTCTGAAGAGCCTACCTCAAGGTGTTTTTATTTGCCCCTTGCCTATGTGAAGGCGAGGCTTGTGCTGCACATACTACCTAGACCTGCCTCCCAGCTTCTTGGAGATCATCTCCTTTGGTCTAGTCTTGATTGCTCTGCCCTTTTCCACAACCATGATTGTTGCAGGACCCTAGTGATTCTAGGGCGTGGCATGTTCTAGCTCTGATGCTACTGCCTTTCCCTTCCTCTTCCTGTTCTCTTCGGCTGCATCCTCTGCCAAGACCGCCAATTGTTCCAGAAATAGCACTTCCAGGTCATTGAGCGTTGTGTCTACATGGGCCTCGATAGCTACACACTCCTCCTCGTCAGAGGCGAAGTTGACATAATAGGTGCAGGATTCCGACTACACCAGAGGTCTGGGATCAGGAAGGGCCAAGATATTATTGCTGTTGTACTGTTGCATCTGGGCCGCTGCTACTGTGACTAAAGCTAACTGTGACTGTGATACTACTGTGACTGAAACTGGCTGTGGCTCTGATACTACTGTGATTGTGACTGGCTGTGATACTGCTACTACTGGGGATGACTGTGATGCTGCTGATACTGCTGAAACTGACTATGGCTGTGATACTGTTGCTACTGTGACTAACTATGGCTGTGACTGTGATACTACTATGGCTGAAACTGACTGTGATTGTGATACTGCTGCTGCTATGATACTGTTGCTGCTATGACTAACTGTGGCTGTGACTACGATACTGCTGCTATGACTAGTTGTGACTGTGGCACTGCTGCTGCTGACGGTGGTAGCGATAATGCTATGATTGAAACTGGTTGTGACTGCAATAATGCTGCTAGGGGTGGCAAAGCTAAACGAGGAGACGGTGGAATTGCTACCTGTCTCTAATCTAATCTGCATGCGGGGTCTGGCTCAACTATGCTCATGGTATCGTCATCTGAATAATACTCCTCGATGCAGACCCACTTGAGGTCTTCTGGTGGACTTTGCTGCTGCTGCACTGCGATGACTAAGGCCAGATTCCTATTCAGGTCCATCACACCTGCACTAACGAAGTTAGTCAAATCCCAAGGGAAAAACAACCTTCAGTGCCTGCATGCGCCTCCTTGTGGTCCTTGGTATCCAAGTCCATCACATCACAGTCTCTTCTATCATCCGCCTCAATGGGCTCCGTGATCCCTTGACCGTATCGCCCATGTGGCGCTCCCTTCTTGTATCCCCATCAGTGACAAAGGTTCTCAACCATCAACTGAGGGTGGCTGTGAACAGACAAGAAACTAACACGCTCGAACTCTAGAACAAAGTTGATCGGCTCGAAGCGATTAACACGATAAAGGATGTCTGATGGCTTGGGGTCAAAGTGGACAATCTTCAAATCGATCGAAGAGACTGCGTCAAACCCATCCCTCTCAAAGTTCTCTTCCATGACAACAACAATGTCGTCGCCATAGCAGAACTTGATCATGCAGTGCAAGGTTGACGGGATAACTTGATGCTTGTGCAACCAAGGTCGCCCATGCAAGAGATTAAAAGCGGGTTCGAGGTCAACCACGTAGAACTCGACGTCAAACTGAGCCAGACCGATAGTTAGTGGAATGACCAAAACCCCCAACGCGTCGTGGTGCGTATTGTCAAAAGACGTCATCCCCTTGACAGCTGGCATAATGTCCTCGACTTTGAATCCGATTTTGCTTGCAGTGCGCAAGGGGAAGATGTTTAGACCTGCGCCATTATCAACCAAAGTCAAGGGGATGCGGTACTTCTGGAACTCCACGATGACGAAGAGCGATTGGTTGTGATTGGTCCTTACCAGAGATAATTTCTCGAATGAAAAGGAGATGACCTGCGATGTTGCGATCATGCCTACCAAGTTCTCAAGGGTTGTGGGTTCAATGGTGGGGGATACATGGGCCGCTTGGAAAACCCTGAGGAAGGCATCATGGTGCTCAGCTAAGGTGTGGATGAGGTTTCAAATGGATATGTCGGCTTTGACTTTCTTGAGTTGGGAGGTGAAATCATCTAGGGAATTATTAGCAATGCTGGCAGGGGGGTTTGGAGATGGTTTCTTCGGTGGCAGGCTTTCAGGGTTGGCTTGCTTGCTGAGGCAGAGGTGGCACTAGGTGACTTGCCCTGTGTGACCATGCTGGTGGAACCACTGGGGCGCGGTTCACCAAAAAAACCTGACTCCGGTGTGCGGGAACACACTAAGAGGTCCGATACAGTCACGACGAAAATGGTGAATCCGGAGGAAGAGACAAGACTCAGAAACACCAACGGGAAGACAAAAGGATAAGGAAAGGAGACGCCACCTAGTCTTTTAATGGAAAGACGAGGAAAACCAAGAAAACACCAAAAAAAAGGCAGAAAGCAAACAGGATGCAATGATGCATGTGTGATCCGTGCCTAATGGATAATGCAAGATGAATGCGGGCCAGAGAAAGGGTAAG